>PVJA010037569.1:0-20328 GCA_004027025.1 Myocastor coypus | reverse complement strand
TGCCAGGGATCGAACTGCGGTCCCTGCAGCCGCCTAAGCTTTTCTAAGCAGGTGCTTTAGACCACTGAGCCATCCCGCTGGGCCCCAAGCCACTTTAGAAATGCATTTTCTTAGCCAACTGCATGCTTTGACAATCTTCAGATAGTGGAGTTCTGTAAGTACATCTGCTTCAAAAGTGACTGTTTACCCAGTGTTGTGTGTTGTCTTAGTTACTTTTTGCTCGTTGCTGGGACAAATACCTGACACTCAAGATGAAGGAAGGAAAGGTTTATTTAGCTCACAGTTCGTAGAGGTTTCAGTCCATGTTCGGCTGGCCCAAGGCTGAGTGGAGCAGGGCTGCATGGACTGCGGTTCGATCCTCGGCACCACATGCTGCACCAGCCCTGCCCTCAGAGCAGGCTGAGCCAGCCATAAAAATAAATAAGCAAAAATAAAATAAAATAATAAAAAAAAGAAATGAAACTGAGCCACATGGACTTTTTCTACATATATCTACATAAACATACACAGAAAAACATGACCACAACTGTTCATTCTGTTGTTAAACACACACACACACACACACACACACACACACACACACACACACACACACACTCAAACATGTTAAATGGAACCCAAAAATTATTGCATGGCAGCTTTCTGTAATTTACCTATCTGCTTTTGCATTCCTTGTGAAATTCTTCAGAATAATTCTGCATGATGTCTGTCTCGAGATGTAGCTTCATTTGCTTTTCAAGCAAGTGCAGTCAGTGTTTTCATGTTATTTCATAGAAACTATATTACAAAATTGCTGAAACAATTATAGGTTTTAAATTCTCCCTTTATTTAATCATTATCTTTTCATGAACTTTTAAATTTTTTTTCTCTGACTTTTAGGCATTGTTTTTTAGTCTTTTATTGAGAAATGATTTTTTCTTAGCTTACCCGTCATGTCATGCATTTATTTGCATAAAATTACTCTTCCGAGTTCCACTGAGTCTTACATTTATCCATTATGTAGTACAATTTATCCATACACTGTTTGATTTTTATTTATTCATTTTTTAATAAAAATTATTTATTTATTTTTTTACATGTAGTACAGAATTTGAAAACCTGAAAAATTTAACAAGGGTTATATTACATATTTTCATCATGGGATCAGTTTAGATTAATAGATATTGGTGTATAAGATTGATCAAATAATTAAACATTAACACTTTCAATAAACATTATTTTTTTTAACAGTTGACACACTGCACATTGTCCTCACAATAGTTATAAAGAGCACAGTATGTAGGCATGATCCACCTTCCTATTGATGCTGCTAAGGAAAGAGAGAAAAATTCTTCTCTCTGAATTAAGAGTAAGCAGATGCATACACAGTCCAGTGTTCCACAATTGCAGTGGGCCACCAGTGAAACTTCAAATGTTGGAGGCTATTGATTCAAGCCTCCTGCAGCTCATCTCACCAATCTAGCTCTGCATTTCATGCCTTGTAATTAAGTTTTTTTTGCTGGATGATCAACGGCAAGTTAAAGCAAGATCTGTATAACAAAACATTCATCTTTTGTATCTTCCAAGTTAATCCCCTCAGGATTAACTTTGGAACCATGTACAGTGCTTTGTAGAACTGTTGTCAGCCTCAGCCTTCAGGATGAGTGACGGCCATTGCTTGACCAGTTTGCTTTCTGTGAAAGCCTGAGAGAATGTTTTTCTCTGGGTGACTCTCCTTAGACACACTATAGTTCATTTATCCCTTTCCTCTGAGGTCCCATAATCTCCTTGACCAGGAAATTTGGGACACCTCTGAGTTATAGGATATTACAGCACAGGTTCTCTTATGTCCTGAGTCCTTACTGACCTTGAAGGGCTAGGACCAAAATATTGGCTATCCTCATAGCCCTTCTTTTTCTCCAATTTTCGGTCTTAACTTACATTCTCAACCCTCCAGCAGAAAAGCTTCGTGGTACTATTACTCTATAAAATAGGTAATTGAGCTTATCATCATTGGCTTTCTGAATATCAAACATCTCTGAGTTAGCTTGGAATTGATATTTTCTGACAATCATTGATATTCTAGTAACTCTCCATAGAATGTGATATAAGCAGTTACACAATTTTTACGCAGACATTTGGAAATCCAAGGATATACAAAATTGTAGCCTGTCAAGTCTATGGCATTTTTCCCAGTCTCTTAGTCTCAATTAATTCTCTCTCTCTCTTTTTTTTTTAACCAATCATTTATTGAGAGAGTATAACAGTTACTGAGTTTACATTGGGAGCAGTACACATAAAAAAGATGACAGTGACATGCATTCCAAGCATAGTTTTAGTGTTCCATGGTGCTATGATCAGTGTGATGAACCTTTTGAAGGTCTTTAGGACCAATATCTTATCTTGTGTAGATAAGTGCATGGTTTTGCTTCTGATATGTTTTCTCTTTTATCTGCTTCCAGTCACTTCGTTGTTTAATCCATAACACATTCAGCTGTGCTATGCCCTTAAGATTTTATTGTCTTCTTTAAAGTTGTTATATTAGGGAGACTGTATGATATTTACACATGTAGGTCTGGTTTATTTCACTAACGAGTATATGTTCAATATACATCCATTTATATGTGAAGTCTTCAAACTTATCATTCTTTATAGCTGAGTAATATTCCATTGTATAAAAATACCACATTTTTTTCAACCATTCTTCAGATGATGGGCATATTGATTGTTTCCAAGATTTGGCTATTACAAATTGGGCTGCTATAAACATAGGTGCACAGACATCGCTATGGTATGTTTTCAATTCTTCTGGGAAAATTCCCAGTAGGGGGATAGCTGGATTGAACAGGACTTCCAATTCTAGTTTTGTAAGGATCCTCCATACTGCTTTTTTTTTCTTTTTTTTTTTTTTTGTCTTTTTGAGACAGGGTCTCGCTATGCAGTTGAGGCTGGCCTTCAGCTAACACTGCTTTCCATAATGGTTGCACCAGTCTGCATTCCCACCAACAGTGGAGAAGGGTACCTTTTTCCCCACAGCCTCTCCAGCATTTGTTGCTGGTTGATTTCTTTATGATAGCCATTCCTTCTGGGGTGAGATGGTATATAAATGTTGTTTTGATTTGCATTTCACGAATGGCTAGCGATTGTGAGCATTTCTTCATGTATTTACAGGCTTGCTCCATTTACATTGATGGTTATAATTGAGTTATGTTGGCTTATGATTGACATGATGTTTACTTACTACTGTTTACCTCTTTTTCTCCTGTGTTTAATTGAGTAGCCTATTTGGCGGGATCTTTCTGTTCTCATTTCTTGAGTTTGAGTCGTTTTGGTCCCCCTCTAAAATATCTTTTAGTATGCTGTGTAGGGTTGGTTTTGATGTCATGAAATTCTTTAGTTGTTCCTTGTCATGGAAGTATTTCACTTCTCTCTCATACTTGAAAGAGAGTTTTGCCGGGTATAGCAGTCTGGGCTGAAATTTGTTTTCATGGAGGGCTTGAAGCACTCTACTCCATGCTCTTCTTGACTTCATGGTTTGTGAAGAGCAATCTGCTGTTATTCTGATGCGTTTTCCTTTAAATGTGATCTGTTTCTTTTCTCTAGCAGCTTTTAGTATTCTTCTGCTGGATTTCTGGAATCTTGATTATTATGTCTCAACGTGTTTTTAGTTGGGTTGATGTTATTTGAGGTTTTATATACTTCAGTTATAAAACTGAAGTATATAAATTGTTCAATTGTTTTTTCATATATGGGACGTTTTCTGCTATTACTTCTGCCCATATTCTTTTTATATCCTTTGTACTGACTCCTTCTTTCTCATTGATTCCTATTAATCTCATATTGTTCATTTTTGCATCATCTTGCAGATGTTGAATTATTTTTTCCTGCATCCTAGTTGTTTTTAAGAGATCCTTTCTTATCTTTTCACGTGTTGCAACTGCGTCTTCAAGATCTGAGATTCTATCTTCACTTTGGTTCATACGGTTTTGCCAGCTTGTGATTGAGATTTTATTTTCTAGTACATCTCTTTGGAACTGTTTCATGCGATCTATTTCTTTCTTCTATTGTTCACTCAGGGAGTCCATCATTTTTCTATTCTCCTCTAATTTTTTATCAATGTCTTCTTTAGTAGTACTGAAGTCTCTCATTATAGTTATTCTTTCTCTAGTTCGCACACTATTTTTGCTCTGTTCTCCTCTGTACCTTTTTGTAGTTGTTCCTGTACTTTAGATTCTATTGATTTACTGAGGTCTTTTTTAACTTCAGAGGTTAATTCTGCTCTTGTTTCTTCTATATGTTTCTGCAGTTATTTTTTCACTTCAGCGTCTATTTTTTCATACATTTCTTTTTTGCTTCACATGTTATCTCAGATCTGAGTTGCTCTATATGTTTCTGCACTTGCCTTTCAACCTCGGCTGCTACTGATTCCGAGATTTCCTCTCATGATTCCTATTTTCTTCTATGGTAGTGTTTCCTGTTTTTGTTTTGTGTGGACTCGGGATCTGGGATTGGATCTTGCTGCTTCTCTTTGTCATTTTTTATAGCAGTGACCTCTGCACCCTGGCCAACGTTAGCCCTGGTCCCGTAGGTGGGCGGAATCTGTGCTCAGGTTGTTGATGAGGCAGCGAATGGATTAGGGCCAAATCTGCTGGTTGGCCCGTCAGGATGGCGATGGGGTCTGGGCTGGAGTTCAGGCTGGAGTTTGGCGTGATGGGTCAAGTCCGGGGGCTGAGACTTGATCCACGTGCAGGCCACCAGTGGAAATCACGGTGCCAGTTCAGGGTGGGAGGTGGAGTCCAGGAGCTGGATCTGGTCCAGGTGCTTTGCGACTGGCAGGCTCTGGTCCAGGTTGGGAGGTGGAATCCAGAAGCGGGGACCCTGTCCAGGCGCCTGGAGACCAGTGGGAATGTCAGGTGTCAGTCTGGGGTGGGAGGTGGAGTTTAGAATTGGGGACTTGACCCAGATGCCATATGACCAGTGGAATGGTGGGCCCTGGTTGGTATGGGAGGTGCAGTTCAGATGCAGGGACTTACCCCTGAATTTTGTTTTTAAGTCACTCTTCTAAAAAAATTATAGGGGTCGAGGATGCAGAAAATGTAAGGCCCTGAGATTGATTCTTGGTACCATCTAAAATTTACTTACTTGTTTGTTTATTTATTTATTTATTTATTTACAGTACTGGGCATTGAACTCAGGCCCTTGCCCTTGCCAGGCAGGCACTTATGCCACTGAGCTATCTCCCCAGCCTGAATATACTGTTTTAAGTTAATACATCAGTTCCTCTCACAATGCCTCAGTTTCTTCAGTGTTAGCCTCACACAAGTCCCTGCAAAATCAGTTATTCCCAGGTGGCCAATGAATACCAAACCTGAATGTTAGACTTGATTTGATGAGCATAATTTTCCAATGAAAGTTGTAATTTTGCAATAATTTCTTTCTTCAAACACTTCACTGCTTATTTAACAACTAAGCTTTAAAACTTTATTTGTACAAAGATCACTTTGAGTTTGTTTTGTTTATTTGGTACTGAGTTTGGCTACACAGTTCAGACTCATAGTGATCCTCTAGTCTCAGCCTCCCCAGCACTGGGATTGCAGGCATACACCATCACACTTGGTTTCAGTAGCTGGCACAGTGTCTTACTTACTCTTCTCTCGTTGCTGAGACAAACATCCGATGCTCAAAATGAAGGAAGGAAAGGTTTATTTAGCTCACAGTTACTGGAGGTTTCAGTCCATATTCAACTGGCTCCAAAGCACAGGGCAACCTTCCATGGTGGCGGCTAAGAGCAAGAGCTCAGGGAGGTGCTAGCAGCTGCTCAAGTAGCTAACTTCTCTTCCTACCTTACAATGAAATTCAAATCACCTGCCCCAGGGGAGGGGCAGCACCCATGTCCACAATAATCAATTACAAATTCCAGAAGCAGCCCCATGACGGCATGAGGCTTTGAGGGGACACCTATGCATAAACCATAACACACAGTATACCTGGGGTTCTGGGGTGGCACAACATGTGGTACTGAAAAGTGATCCCAGGCACCTATGCTTGCCAATCAGACACATAGATCACTGAACTATCTCTCCTACCCTGAGATTGTTTTCTAATGTGTATCCAAATATTTGTATATAGTAGACTCTCATAACTTTGAGTAGTGGGATTAATAAACGAAGTGATATTAATTTATATATATATATATATATATATATATATATATATATATATATGATTTCTAAATGAAAAAGGTAAGTTTCTCTTACTCTAGTTTAAAATACTTTAGTTACTGTATTGGTTGATACACTATGTCAATCACCTAGTGATTCCACACTCTGGGCTATGGGTGCCCTGCCCCAGAGTAACTCAGCACAAAAAGGGGATGTAAAAGAGTTGAGGAAGAATTTGACACTCTGCTTCCTCCAACGAACTTCAGTCTTTGCAAAGAGCTTGGATTTTATCTCCTGGCTTTCAGTGCAGACTCTAGACTGGATCCACTGCAGATTTTTCAGTCTTCTGTTGCAAGACAAAGGCCAATTGTTAGAGACCATTATAGACAATTTGAAACCATTAGAGTTTGTTGGAGATGGAACACTGCAGTGAATTTAAAACCTTGAGACTGAATTTTTGGGTCGGTGGTGTGCATATGGTCTTGGCACACTTCCTCATCCAACCCTGTGACTGGCACATCTTGTGTTATACCTGTTCCTTGTATTATACTTTTTCCTCTAGTAAAGCCCTGACTGAAACAGAATGTGGTACCAGGAGCAGGTTTAGAGAAAGAATATAATGATGACTTTTTAAATGGCCTTAAGAGTTCCTGAGATTGTCTTCAAGATTTGATGAGGCCTAAAGACACCATGGTTTCTTCTGGTGTAAGGAGCACATTGATATTCCTTGACATGAGGTTTTTCAACTAACATACCATACAGATCTGTTTATTATCCTCATCACTTGTGAGATGTCCGGAATCTAGAGACTCCATGCAGCAAAATTTTGAATCTCTTTGGCAGAGTAGGGAACATAATGATGCCAGTTGGTTGCTCGAAGCCTCAGTGGACAAACTTATGAATAAAAAATAGGGTGCTAGAAGATACAATTTTCTGCCTCTAGACTCAGCTACAAATTTATTTATTGGAAGGGTCTACAGGGTGTTCAGGGTCTTACTACTAGACTGGACTCAGTGATCCACCTGTCTAAAGCCTTTCAAGAGCTGAGATTACAGGTATGCACCACCATGCCCAGTCTCAAGTGCCATCTCAGCACACTCCAGGGGTGGGGCGAGCATAGCAGGCCTGGGGATTTAGCCCCCAACCCCTTCACCTGTTTGCAGGTGCTTTGATCTGCTAAACTACTGGGCTAGCCTCAGATAAAAACATTTAAATGTTTCTAAGTGTGTCCTGATAGAAAATCTGCTTTTTAGCCATAAGACTGAGGTTACAGAGACTCAGATGCAATCCCTCATAATTTGATTGACTGAACTGCAAAGTAAATAAATGGAGATGTGGGGGAGGATGCTGAGGAGGCTGACGATATTGAGTTTGAGATGCTAATGAGATTATTTTTCCTGATGAAGAGATTTTCCCACACACCGTGGCAGAAGAATCATTCGCTGCCCCACCCTTACCCTCTGCCATGTTAGTGTCTCCTAATATATCTGGTGAAACCAGTCCTGCTTAGAGCAAACAGAATACTGGTGGGACTCCTCCAGACCTACCCCCACTTCCCATTTTTGCTTCTAGGTGCATAACTAGGCTTCAATCACAGAAGTTGCCTAAGGGTGAAGTGCATAAAGTGATCCATGAGGAAATCTGTTATTCTCCCAAAGACCTTCTTGAGTTTTCTAACTGTTATAAGCAAAGGCCTAATGAGCAATCTTGGGAATGGATTTTATGAGTTGGGATAATGGGGAAAAATACATACAACTGGATCAGACTGAGTTTTTGATATGGGTCCAGTAAGTAGGGATTCTGAATTTAATGTTGTGGCTCCTGGAGTAAAGAAAGATATTAATAGTCTATTTGTCTGGTTGGCAGAAGTGTGGCTCAAAAGATGGCCCATGATGCATGAATTAGAGATGCTTGATATTCCATGGTTTACTATAGATGAAGGGATTCAGAGCTTTGGGGAATGGGAACGCTGGAGTGGATCTGTTGTGTTAAACCTAATCCTCCACATTTAGAATGCCCTGAAAACCTTGAGAAAGTTATGTGAGGAGAGCACCAGCATCCCTGAAGAGCCCTATCATTACTCTTCTCTGTATGCCAGACCTTACAATGGGGACCACAGTTGCTGAAATAGAATATATAAGGGCATAGGCTTCAGTGGATTCCAGAATCGCAGAAGCCAAGAGGCAGCGCTTAATCACCATGGACAGCAGAAGTGGAAAAATGACCCAAATAATTTGCCACACAACCTATGGCATTGGTTGATTAGTGTTCCAAAATGTGAAATAAATGGAAAGTCTACAAAATTTTTGCTAAATTTATATAAATAAAATAATTAGGGGCAAAAGAACAGAGATCTACCAGTTCTCAGTTTTGAGCCAGTTTACAGACTCAAACCCTTTGAATGCTGGGGAGGCCAGGTATCCTCGAAGAAGGATCCTAATGTCCCCAGAACTTGTATAGAGAGTCTTTCTCCTATCCTTCCCCAGAGGAACCTGAGGTCTTTTGCTTAAGTGATTTTAAATTGGAGAAAGGGAAATGATCAGACATTTCAAGGACTGTTGGACACCGATTCTGAACTGACGTTGATTCCACGGGTTGCACAGCACCAAAGTGGCCCTCCAGTAAGAGCAGGGTCCTATATGGATGAATGGAGTTTTAGCAAAGGGCCAACTCATGGCCCTTTGGGGTTCTAACAGGCCCTTGATGTCATTCTGTAGTTATTTCCCCTGTTTCAGAACGTATAATTTGAATAGATACACTTAGTACTTGGCAGAATCCTCACATTGATTCCCTAACCTGTCATACAAGGGCCATTATGGTTGGAAATGCCAAATACAAGCCATTACGGTTGTTTCTGACTGGTAAAATAGTGAACCAAAAGCAGTGTCACATTCCTAGAGGGATTTTAAAGATTAGAGCCACTATCAAGGACTTGAAAGATGCAGAGTGGTGGAACCCATCACATCTCCACTTAATTCTCCTGTTTGGCCCATGCAGAAGACATGTGGGTCTTGAATAGTGATGGTAGACTACTACTGAACCAGGCGGTGACTTCAATTGCAACTGCAGTACCAGGCATTGTTTCCTTGATCGAGCAGATTAACACACCCTGGTAGTTGGCATGCAGCTGTTAATTTATTGAATGCCTTCTTCTCTATACCTATCCATAAGGACTACCAGAAGCAATTTGCTTTCACTTGGCAAGGCCAGCAGTATACCATCATTGTCTTACCACAAGGATATGTTAACTCTCCAAGCTTGTGTCACAACTTAGTTCATAGGGAGCTTGATTGCTTTTCTTTCCCTCAAGGTATCACACTCGTCCATTACATTGATGGTGTTATGCTAAGTGGATCTAGTGAGCAACCAGTTTGGATTTGTTAGTACAGCATTTGAGAGCCAGAGGATGAAAAAAAATCACAAAAGTTTAAGGTCCTTCTACCTCAGTGAAGTATCTAAGAGTCCAGTGGTGTGGAGCATGTAGAGATACTCCTTTTAGGGTAAAGGATAAGTTGTTGCATTGGCACCCCTATGACCAAAAAGGTGGCACAATACCTAGTGGACTTACTTGGATTTTGGAGGCAACATATTCTTCATTTGGATATCTTACTCTAGCCCATTTGATGAGTGACTTGGAAAGCTATTAATTTTGAGGGGACCTAGAACAGGAAAAATCCCTGCAAGAGGTCCAAGCTGCTGTTCAAGCTGCTTTGTCCCTGGGATCATATGATCCAGCAGACCCAAGTGGTACCTGAAGTATCAGTAGTACATAAGGATGCTGCTTGGAGTCTCTGGCAGGCTTCATGGGAGAATTGCAGCGGAAACCTTTAAGATTTTGGAGCAAGGCTCTGCCATTATCAGCAGATAGCTACTCTCCTTTTGAGATATAGCTCTTGGCCTGCAATTGGGCCTTAGTGGAAACTGAATGCTTCATTATGGGACACCAGGTCACCATGAAACCTGAGTTGCCTATCATGGTCTGGATATTGTCTGATCCATCAAATCATAAGGTTGGATGTTCCCAGCAACAGTCCACCATTAATTGGAAATGGTACATTAAGGATAGAGCCAGACCAGGTCTGGAGGATACAAGTAAATTACATGAAGAAGGTGCCCAGATACCTATGGCTCCTACACCTGCTATATTGCCTTCTGTTTCCTAGTATGCACCTATGGCATTGTGGGGTGTACCATATAATCAGTTGTCAGAGGAAGAGAAGACTAGGGCCTGGTTAACAGGCGGCTCTGCATGTTATACAGGCACCACCCACAAGTAGACAGTTACAATAGTACAGCCCTTTTCTGGTATGTCACTAAAGGACAATGGTGAAGGGAAATTATTATAGTGGACAGAACTTCAGCAGTGCACCTGGTAGCACATTTTGCCTAAAGAAAGAAATGGCCAGTTGTGTAACTATATACTGACTCATGGGGTGATAGCTCACAGTCTGGCCAGATGGTCAGGAACTTGGAAAGAGTATGATTAGAAAATTGGTGATAAAGATATTTGTGGAAGGGGTATGTGGATAGACCTCTCCATATAGGCAATGAATTTCAACCTATTTATTTAATATGTAAATGCTTTCCAAGTTTTGACATCAGCAGAAGAGGACTTTAATAATGAAATGGATAAGATGATCCACTCTGTAAATAGTGGCCAACCTCCTTCCTCAACCACCCCTGTTATTGCACAGTGGGCACATAAGCAGAGTGGCCATGGTGTCAGGGATGGAGGTTAAGTATGGGCTCAGCCACACGGACTCCCACTCACCAAGGCTGATCTGGTTACAGCCACTGCTGAATGTCCAATATGCCAGGTACAGAGAACAACACTAAATTCCCGATACGATACCATTCCCCAGAATGATTAACTTGCAACCTGGAGGTTGATTATATTGGACCACTTTCATCATGGAATAGAGTGCTTTGTCCTCACTGGCCTAAACACATATTCTGCATATGGATTTGCCTTTGTTAATGTAACACTTCTGCCAAAATTACCATCCATGGACTTATAGAATGCCGTATCCATTACCATGGAATTACACATGGTATCGCTTCTGACAAAAAACCCCACATTTGACAGCTAAAAAGGTACAGTAGTGGTCTTATGTTTATAAAATTCACTGGTTTTACTCTGTACCTAATTATCCAGAAGCAGCTGGACTAATTATCCAGAAGCAGCTGAACCTTATGTTCTGCTGGACTAGAATTCCTAGTCCCAGAGGAGGGAAGGCTGGTACCAGGAAGCACAGCAATGATATATGTGAACTGGAAACAAAGAATTCCCATGGTCACTTTGGTCTCCTCATGCCTCTGAGGAAACAAGCTAAAAAAAGAATCAAGGAGTTTTCAGGGGTGATTGACCCACACTGTCAAGGGCAAATTATATTACTACTGCACAGTAGAGGAAAAGAAGAATATACATGGAGTGCAGGAGATCCCTTGGGGCACCTCTTAGTATTGTCATGCCATGTTATTAAGGTGAACGGGAAGCTACAACAACCTAATACAGGTACAATGACAAGTGGTCCAGAGCTTTTAGGAATGAAGGTATGGGTCACTCCATCAGGGAAAGAACTAAGACCTTCTGAGGTACTTACTGAGGACCAAGGGAATACAGAATGTGTAGTAGAAGAAGGTAGTTCCAAATATCAGCTACAACCCCGTGATCAGTTACAGTAAAGATTATAATTGCACTATTTCACCTCTACCTACAGTTAGTCTTATAATATAATATGGATAGATTTAGTACCAGTCTTTTTTTTTTTTTTTTGGTCTTTTTGAGACAGAGTCTCACTATGCAGTTCAGGCTGGCCTTGAGCTCACTTTTGTAGCCCAGGCTGGTCTCAAACTTGCACCGATCCTTCTGCCTCAGCCTCCCGAGTGCTGGGATTACAGGCGTGAGCCACCACACCCGGCTTAGTACCAGTCTTAAGGATTATTAAACCTACGTTAATTTTTTTTCTTTGTGGAACCAGGGATTGAACTGAGGGCCTTGTACTTGCCAGGTAAGCACTTATTCTACTGAGTTACCTCTCCAACACCAAACCTATGCTAGTGTTAAAGCATAAGTGTCAAACAAAGAAAACTTACCTTCTATTTTGGTAAGGGTATTAGTGCATTTCCATTTGTTCATGGGATAGTATAACTATAACGATGTTAGGCTTAATTATATGCATATCTCTGTATCTGGAGACTGATTTAAAGAAATATGTCTAGTTATCAAGTTTCCAAGGGGTGTACTCTAGTCATTGTGTCAACTTGGCTAGATCAAATGGCTGTCAGGCAGTTTCTACACTGTGTCAGTTTGACTGGATCTCCTGGCAGTTCAATGCCCTGGGCCCTGAGTGCCCCATCTCAGAGTAACTCAGCATGAAAAAGGGGTTCAAAAGGGTTGAGGAAGAATTCAGTACTCCATGTCCTCTGATGAACTTCAATTTTTGCAGTTAGGTTGGGCTTCATCTCCTAGTTTCCAGTGCAGATTCTTCAGCCTCCAGACTGGATCCTTCAGCTCTCCATTGCAGATTCTTCAGTCTTCTGTTGCAGATTCAACTATTAGAGACCATTAGAAACTGTCAGACGCCATTAGAGATGGAACACTGCAGTGAGCTTAAAACCTTGGGACTGAATTCTTTTTTTTTTTTTTTTTTTTGTCTTTTTTTTTGAGACAGGGTCTCGCTATGCAGTTGAGGCTGGTCCTGAGCTCACTTTTGTAGCCCAGGCTGGTCTCGAACTCGCACCAATCCTCCTGCCTCAGCCTCCCGAGTGCTGGGATTACAGGCGTGAGCCACCACGCCCGGCTTTTATGAATTCTTAGGTTGATGGTGTGCATGTGCTCTCGACACACTTTGTGAATGGTACATCTTATATTACATATCTTCCTTGTATTATGCTTGTTCCTCTAGTAAAATCCTGACTAAAGCAGTCACTATTAAAAATAGTTATGAACATTTATTAATATAGCATAAATATATTACTTTTCCTTCCTCATTTTATTTTTTCTACATCTTGTGATTATTTAAATACATGAGCTTATTAATCCTGCCATTTTATATAAATTTAGTACTATATTTTAATCTTTCTTCCATTCAGTTCTTCACTGTTCTGGGATTCACTTTACAGCTTTCTTTTTCAGAAACCCTAACTTCTTAAAAACTAAGTATATTGCCGGGCGTGGTGGCACACGCCTGTAATCCCAGCACTTGGGAGGCTGAGGCAGGAGGATCGGCGTGAGTTCGAGACCAGCCTGGGCTACAAAAGTGAGCTCAAGGCCAGCCTGAACTGCATAGCAAGACCCTGTCTCTAAAAGACAAAAAAAAAAAAAAAAAAAAAAAAAAAAAAGTATAATTCTTGACACTTGTCATTGTACCCAATACACTGCACACATCACTGATCCTCTTTGGCTATAGTGCGTACATCTCACGATAGGAAATATCTCACCTATTTGTTTTTGGTATAACCATTGACATATAGTAGACATAAGACATGGTGTTCTTTACTTTAAAATGGGGAATTACCAGACTGGGTCCAAGCAGGTCTCCTTTCAAGAAGAGGGTATCCTGAAGTCACTCTTGGTAGACTTTTTTGACATAGCAACACAGACAATATTATAGGACATATTAGAGAAGAATCCAGACAGGTTTATTAGGCAGAAAAGGTAAAATAAAATGGGGAAGGATTTCCTTTCGAGAATCTAAAGGGGCACAGCTCTTTCTGCTCCTCAACAAAGAGGAATAGTCTTCCAGATATGGGTGGGGTGCAACAGAGTTTAGTGACCCATACCTCAGGTCAGGCTCTGCAAGATGTTTGTTTTGTTTTTCTTGGCAGGACTGGAGTTAGAACTCAAAACCTTGCACTTGCCAGGTAGGCACTTGTGCCATGGAGCTATCTCCCCAGCCCCAGGCTCTGCAAGATAGTTCAAGAGAACTTCTTAGTGTTTGAAGTGACGAATTGATACCCATGAAATAGTTGTATCTGCATCAGGCAGGCCCAGTCTTGTAAGAGCTCTGTGAGAATTGCCAGCAACCATAGGCTAAGGGCAAAATTTAGACATCTGACCCCCCCCAAATTAAGATAATTAAAGAGAGAGATACAAAATGATGGTCGATGGCTGGCCCCATAGCTCAGTGGACTAAAGGGCCTGCTTAGGCAGATGCAGGGACCTGAATTTCATGCCTGGTCTGCCTTGCTGGTTCAACCCCTGGGCACACTGAGGCAGATATTGAGATTGGGTGTAGTGGTGCACACTTATAATTCCAGTGCTTAGGAGGCTGAAAACAGCAGGACCACTATGAGTCTGATCTGTGTAGTGAGACCCTGTACTAAATACATTTTAAAAAATGATAGTCAAATTTTGTTCTACCTTCAGTTATCTTTTTTTTTTTTTTAGAAATAGTTTTATTTTTCATCAGCCTCATTCCCATTTTGCTTAAGCGTCGGCAGAACAGCTCAAGGCCACTCAGTGGTGGTTCCTACCCACTCAGTGGCCTGCATGGTGGGGGTTGCAGACCAGTCTTCTGTGGCTGGCCGAGCACTCCAGTCTTTAGTAGGGAACTGCTGAATGGGCACAGAGGGCACCTGCATACCTTCGGACCAGTCTGAAACCTCAGGCTGAGCAGCAGTGAACTCTGGAGCTGGTACAGTCCATTCACCCTGAAATTCCTCCTTGGTCACAGCCTTTTCAGCAGCAGCCTGGTCTTCCTTTTCAATCTCTTCAGGATCCCAGTAGAAATAGAGATCAGGCATGACTTCCCATGGGTGTTCACGGGAAATGGTGCCACGCATGCGCTGCACTTCCCGGGCCAGCATCCACCATGTCAGACCCACAGAGTGAGCTCCCTTATTGTTGCATGGGATGGCAATGTCCACATAGCACAGAGGAGAATCTGTGTTGCACAGAGCAATGGTTGGCAGGTTGACATAAGATGCCTCCGTGAGGGCCTGGTGGTCAGCCCTGGGATCGGTAACCACCAGAAGACATGGCTCTCTGAAGGCTGCCTGGATCTGGTTAGTGAAGGTTCCAGGAGTGAAGCGGCCAGCAATAGGAGTAGCTCCAGTGGCAGCAGCAAACTTCAGCACAGCCCGCTGGCCTGTGTTCCTAGAAGAGATGACGCTGACATCAGCAGGGTTTTCAATGGCCACTATGGCTCGAGCTGCCAGGAGGAGCTTCTCCCAAGTCGGCTTCAGATTTATGATGTAGATTCCATCACTTTTCCTTTTGTAGATATACTGCTCCATCTGGAAATCCAGGTTGGTGCCATCTAAGTGGGTTCCTGCAGCGAGGAACTTGAGGACATCCTCCTCCTTCATTTGCAGGACATCAAGGGCTCTGGACATTGTGAAGTTTCCCTTTAAGTTACGATGGGAATCAAGAACAACGCCGTATGGACCCCAGCTGGGTAGCGCGGAAAGGGAGTTATCTTTTGAACATATGAAAATTAAACAAAAGAGACACCTTTTTTTTTTTTTTTTTTTTTTTTTTTTTTTTTTTTTTTTTTTAGCAAAAGGAGATTTAAGTCCCTTACTGCTTTAAAAGCAAACAAAAGTCCAGGTATTGACCAGTCTTTGTCTCCATCCTTGTCTCTGATTATCTTTGTGTGGTAGTAAGGATGAAAATCACTTAACACATTCTGCATTTCTTTTCTCTATAGAAAAGCTTTCAGTTACTGGAGTCAGCAGAGTTGTTAGTTTTGTTATTGGTGAAACTTTGTACATATTGCTATAACTTAAAGGCATATTTCATATATTAATATGCATATGTATCAATTATATTTTCAAATATATAAATAAATATCCAACTATATGCTTATATGTTTAGTTCTTTTCTCTGTATAAGTTATATCAATTGATATTAATCTATACCTACACTTGATATCATGGGTAATTTGTACATGTTTATAAGGAAAAAGGTGAATTTATACTTTCATACCAGAAGCACTTCAATGTCAAAAAACTCCTCTTTAAGAAAAACATATTAGTTAGTATAGTATATTGAAAACAAAAATCCTCTGAGGAAGGAAAAGTAAGTCTTTTTGTTCACAATTGTTTTTCAAGTGACAAGGTTGCTTATGAATTAAAAAAAAACGTTAAAGTGGTGATTTCCCTTAGCTTTCAAGAATCTAAATTTCACTGAAACTATCAATATAATTATTGTGAATAAAATTATATTCTCTTGATTAACTTTACAGGATTGAGGCTTAGAGACACAATAACATTTGGCAGAAAAAAACATCTGTTCTTAGAATAGAGCTTTTTTCTTTTTTTCTAATTTTTCATAACTGTTCTGCTTAAGACAATCTGTCTTTTGGGAGGAAGGTGTTGATTTCCTTTGTTCATAATAAGGTTAACGTCATTCAGCAAGCTGTCATGAAGTAAACAAGGGAATACAAGGTCATAGGTGGTCTCCAAGGAAAAAAGAATGTAAATATTGACAATATGCATATGATACCAACAATAAACATCAGATAGGATGGTCAGAAATATATCTTTAAGAGAATACAACAATCTAGCTAGTTTTCTATGATCAGAAAAACACAATACTGCTAAGAAAGCACCTTATAGAAGAAATGAAAAATGACTAAAGAATTCCAGGCAATTTATTTTTCATTACATGAACAGGAAAGGGATGACATACCTACATTTTTATGTGAGTTTATAACAAATGGGGAAGAATACATCTTTTCAGAATTTCATTTAGTCCTGATGATTGAGGTGCTTACTAGATATTCTGCCTTCTTTAATTTTCTGACACTGCTTCTTTCATTGGTTTATTGTTAAGTTATAAAAAAATGCTTTCTATTTATTTAAAACATACCCAAACTGTCTCTCTTTCCTTGTATTAATCCACATGCACTACTGCAGTGTTCATCACATTCTAATTTAGTGTCTGAAAATATTTGTCCACCATTAATTATGTGGCATATACTAAGTGTTTCTTCAGGGTCCTCTCAATTAACAGCCTGCTTTCACTTTTCCCTGTTGGACAATTTTAATACTTGCAATTAATTGTTCAGCATTCAAAGGCAGGCATCACATGAGTTTCACTGAAGAAACTGAATTCACTTTTCCAATTGCATCCACCCTCCTATCCCCACAGCTCCTATGCACATTCTTGTGTGTACTAAGTTTGATCAAAATGGCTTCTTGCTTCTTCTCTACTTGTCTCAGAGAAAAATGCAAATATAGAAGGCATAGTAAGGATTTCTGGCTCACAGGAAGACAAACAAGTAGTATTTGACTCAATAACTGCTGATAAAAAAATCATAGAGGTAGTGGACAAATCCCTGGCCTTTAATGTTTTATTCAATAAGAGGATGATTTGTGTTTTCTTCTGAGGTAGTCAAGGATACCGTCATTGCTACTAAAAAGCAAAAGAAAAGCAAGAACCAAACAGAGAGAGTTCACTTGATCCTACAAGTACACTTGAGCCAACAAATACACAATAACTAATTAAAAGTAGAACAACTTTAAATTTGTCTCTATTTTATGCTACATTTATTACTTTAAAGTTTTGGATCCTATGCCTGCTCTACTTCCCATATAGCCATGCAAATCTTTTGAAGAATGTTTTTCTGGCAATACTAGGCTGATTAGCCTGAAATTTATATAGACTATGATATTTTCCTTTAATACTGACAGCAGCAAAATAAAGATTTACGAGGGCATTTTGAGCATTGAGTAGTCAAGAGTCCCAACTCAGTGTTTTAAACCAGAATTACCAGAATTACCTTGGTTTCCACCAGCACTTCCAACACACAGAGGCAGAAGCAGAAGCAGTCCTCTCATGGAAGTGGAATTAAGAGATATGGTCCTCGCTAAGGCCATTTTACAAGACCAGAACTACAATAAAGATGACACAGACCTGCCTCATTCACCTCTATAGAAACTGATCCTTTCTTGTCAAATGACTGGTCCAGTCATCTTCTCCAACAGAGCTGTGGCCTTTTCAGCGATTCATGCTACAATCTCTTCCCTGTATACATCAGGCTATTCCTCCCACTAATGTGTTCAAAAATACTCTATGAGGCTAAGTCAAGCACCTACCTGGGGCATCCTTTTTAGGGGGATGTCTTCCTATTCTCTCCTATTGTAACTGGAATTGTGAAACACAATTTCAAGTGCTTGACTTTTTCCTTAAGAAACAAGTAGCTTGTACAAACTTCCTCAGGCCTGGGGCATAAATGACTGCTTCAGCTCTTCTGAGCCCAGTCCTGAATTCACAGATGCTGTCTCCAAGGTGTCTGTCTTAGTTACTCTTCTCTCTAGCTGAGACGAATACCCAACACTCAAAATGAAGGAAGGGAAAGTTTATTTAGCTCACAGTTACTGGAGGTTTCAGTACATATTCAGCTGGCTCCAAGGCAGAGAGGCACATGGCTGAGAGCAGCAGTTCGTAGCAGCAGAACAGCAACAATCGCGACAGAGACAACCAACCAACCAGGGCAGCAGAGAGCAACAGCATGAGTCGGTCTCCGTGTCTTTTTTTATATTACATTCAGGCTCTCTGCCTCAGCCTATCTGCCTTAGGCCAAACCCATAATCCTAGAAGTACTCAGACCCATAACCCCATCAGTACTAAAACACAATCTCAGTGGATCATCAAGTCTCAAACTCTAGGAGTCCCCACCCCATGATTGCATGAGGCTTTGGTGGGGCAACTAGACATAAACTATAACAGTGTCAAAGCCCAATTTCATTTCCTTAAGCAAAAGAAATAATAGACTTGGTTAAGAAAGGGATTAAATAAAGCTGGGCATGTCCATTGTTTCACTGCATTCTTATCCCTCACTGTTCTATTAAAGCCCAACATGCCTGTTGACATGGAGATGGTGACTTGAGGTAAATTCACCTCTCCACTTCCTTGGAGCTAGCTTTTAATAAACCCTTTTCTTTTTTTACCAAAGCAAATGGTTTGTTGAGATTTTCCTGTGGCATGCAAGAGAATTTATATGTATGAACCTAAGTGGCCCTTACCACTATAACAACACTATACCACATAAACAGCGGAGAAAGTTCATGGATTACCTAGGTGTTATCTTATTCATTATTAAACTCTAAACTGCAATATGTCCCTGTTTTAGTTACTTTTTACTCGTTGCTGAGACAAATACCCGACACTCAAAATAAAGGAAGGAAAGGTTTATTAGCTCATAGCTACTGGAGGTTTCAGTCCATATTTGGCTGGCCCAAGGCTGAGTGGAACAGAGCAGAGAGCATCCAGTTCATGGCGGCGGAACAGCAACAAAATGGTGGCAGAGGCAGCCAACCAAACAGGGCAGCAGAGAGCAACAGCTCTAGTCTGTCTCTCTGTCTCTCTTTATAGTCCTATCAGGCTCTCTGCCTTAGGATATCCGCCCTAGACCACACCCATAGTCCCAGCCCTACTCAGACTGATAATCCCATCAGTACTAAAACACATAATCCCAGTGACTCATGAGTCAAGTCTCAATCTATAGAAGTCCCCACCCAATGACTACATGAGGCTTTGCGGGGACAACTAGACATAAACCTTAACAGTCCCTAATTAATATATTGAAATCTCTTAGCAGAAACTTCATTGTAGAAGAAATAAAATGCTGTAGTATGACAACGAAACTAAAGTCAACTACAATAAAAAAAATAGTTATGGAATATTAACTCCAATGAATCTCAGTCAGGTGAATTTTCTGATATTAAGTAGTAATATTTTCTGAGGTAATATGCTTAGCTCTTTCCTTTTATCAGCCATCTGAAGGAGCACATTAGAATTTTCTTGAAATTACCTTCCAGCAGCAGTATATAAAAGAGCATTTTCCTAATACAAATTATATACCATTTGTCTTGAAATCTCACCCATATCTCTTTAACCTTTATTATTCATGTGGGTTTTTTTTGGTAAATATGTTATATACCCACATGCTATTTTCTCTATTGCACATTTCACCATATTAACAATGCTCACCAATTATCAGTTTTATTGATCAATTTAGCTCTAATAAATAATTTTTGGTATTCTGTGAAAAACATACTAGGTTTTCTTTCTTGCTTAGGATAAAGGTTATTTTGCATATCTTAGTTTTTATCCATAGACTCATTGAAATGTAAATATGAAAACTTGACTGTTAAATCACAATGCAGAGTCAGTTGTTGCAATTTCTATTCTTCTTCTTCTTCTTCTTCTTCTTCTTCTTCTTCTTCTTCTTCTTCT
>PVJA010037568.1:0-20311 GCA_004027025.1 Myocastor coypus | reverse complement strand
TTGCCCTTGACCACCCAGCAAGGAAAAAAAAAATCCTTAATTACAATGCATGGAACGCAGAGCTAGATTGGTGAGATGAGCTTTAGGAGGCTTAGATTCAATAGCCTCCAACGTCACAAGCTTCACTGGTGGCACACTGCAATTGCAAAACCTTTGATTGTATATGTATCTGCTTCCTCTTAGTCCAAAGAGAAGTATACTCTTTCCTTTTTTTTTTCTTTTTTCTTTCTTCCTTTCTTTTTTCTATGCAACATCAATAGGGAGGTGGGTCATACCCACACACTGCACTCTATAGAATGATTGTGAGGACAATATGCAATATGTCAACTTTCAAAGAAAAAAAGGGGGAAAAGAAAAAAAAAGTAATGTGGATTTAGAAAGGTTAATGTTTAGTTGTTTGATCAATCTTATATACCTATATGTATTAATCTAAACTGATCCGATGATGAAAATATGTAATATAACATTGTTAAATTTAAACAATAAAAGAATTGAAAAAAAAAAAAAAAAAAGAACTGTGTCTGGCTGGTAAACATGAGGTTGTAATTTGGATTCCCAGTATCCCCTGCAAAAAATTTAAAGGGAAATCTCATTAAAAATTTGATATTATGGGCTGGCCAAATAGCTCAGTGGACTAAAGCACCTGCAAGCAGGGGCAGGGGCAGGGCAGGGGCAAGGGAAGGGACTGGGGGTTCCATCCCAATCTGCTGTGCCAGCTCCTCCCCCAGGACATGTTGAGACAGCAATTGAGACTGGGATGAGTGGTGCATGCCTATAATTCCGGCTCTTGGGAGGCTGTAAACAGGCAGATCACTACCATTCTGATCTAGTAGTAAGACCCTGTACATCTTGTAGACCCTTCCCTGAAATTAAAAAAAAAAAAATACGTGACATTGTCATTGACCACTGCTGTCGAAAAAGAAAAAAAAAAACATAGGTTCAGTAAATTTTATTTTTGCACCATTTTATAGAATTTCACTTGTGAGTCATTTTAGCAAACTAGGCTATTGGGGGTAGAGTTGCTTAACAAAATAACTTTGTAAGTACTGTACGTTATTTGGCATACTCAAGCACTGAAATGTAGTTCATATTTTAGAGTGCTATGCTTTGCCTCAATCCTGACTCTAATATTGAACAAATCAGCCTTCATGGCCTTAGTTATGCTTTATCTTATAAAATGGGGAACCAAATCTACATTCTACTGTCCACACTATGATTTCAGTGTCTATTTGAAATAGCAGATGTGAAAGGACTATGTACATGTGGATCATAATGGAGTCTTTACTGTATTGATAAAATTCATCCCAGCAACAAAAATAAGAGAAAAGCTTTTAGTTTTTGCTTAGGAATTTGTCCCACTCGGAGTTGAACAGCAGGTGAAGTTGAATTACCTCAGAGCTAATATTTAACATCACCTTCTCCCAAATGGTAAGTAAAATTTACACTGCAAACAAACTGAGCTGATTTCTATACTTGCACATGTTCTTATAGCCACATTGTCTTTGAAATACACAATCAGAGAACATTGTTGGGAAGGGCAAACAATTCTCTAACCACAATGATCAATACTGTTATAGTCAAACTTTTACTGTTCATGAATTTCTTGAAGTCTTGAGTGTAGGTACAAGTCAGTTCAGTCCAAATGATGTAAGCTGTTGTCCACATGGATTAGTTTTGCCCAGAAGCATTTCAGATACTTAACCAAGTTGGAAGCTTGTGCCCCTTTCATGGTATTTCTTGAACGTAGTCCCTTTTGTGAAACTTTAGCAAAATCATACTCAAATAGCAGCCATGTGTCTATTTTTATTTGTACTCATTTTCTCCATCCGTGAGTGAGTACAAATGGTGCAACTTCATTAATTTGTGTATCAGTATGCCTAGCAGTTCCTTTTGTGGAAAATATGTGATATAAAATCAAGGAAAATGATTATGCTTGAAAATTCAGGAGTTATCTTGAAAATATCGCTTGGAAAATATGTATGTATCTTTTTGAATACAAGAAGGCCATTACAAAGACCTATTATCTGGATCCCCATAGGCAAGTGGTAATACTTTAATCTCATCTAAAAATATGCATTCTGGATCCTCATCTAAAAATATACATTCTGGATCCTTGTGAACATGGCCAATAATAACTGAGGCTATAATAACCCTTCATCTGTCTCAATTCAGAGAAGGAGTGTGCGTCTTACAAATCCCCAAATCCTTGAGGAAAACTAGTGTCAACAGAATATATATATATATTTCAGGAAAAGAAAAAACTTCAGTAAATATTTTAATACTAAATTTATTGAAGCATCATGAAATTAACACAAGTCATCTTCGGCCTCTAAAATTCCAAGACGTACTCAAAGTAGTGGCCATGAGATTCTAGACATTTATTAGTAGCACAAATTGCTGTTCAGGTAACCTCAGTCATTGAGATTGTCACGATGCATTTCCATCTTCTTTTCTAAGGGCCACCAATGTAGTGAGCTTTGTGTGGTACATGACATCCATCAGTGTCTCCCACACACTGATATCTGTTGAGGAAAAACTCCTATTATATTTATTTTTCTAAAGTGTGTGTATGTTTTTTGTTGGATGTTGTATTTCTCTCACAGTCCTTCTGGTAAGTGGACTTTAGTCTTCACCCAGTGCAAAAAGATCTTTTTTTTTTTTTTCTCCCTGAACCATATAGTAATTTGGTGAGTGATATGTATGTTGAGAACTTTCACAAATTCATTGAAAAGTTGACATGAGAGTTTTCACATTATGTGGTTCGTCACTTAACTTGTGTAAATTAGAGTGCCATAGAAAACAAGTGAGTTTACACATGAGACAAAGCAAACTAGAGTGTACCTCTACCTAGAGCTCTCAGTCCTGACTCACACTCAGGGAGCTTTCTACTTCACTGTAGATTTGCCATTTCCCAAATCTTTTCAGAAAATTAGCTAGAGAACAGTATACTCATCAGGTTTCTCTGCTGCTTTGATTAAAATCTCTAGGCTAATAATCCCCATTTCATGTCTCAAGGATTGTCCGCCGTCTTAGCTATGGACACTTATATCCAGTGCTTTCTTAATTGCTTTTCAAACTCAAATTTTCCTTAACTGAAGCACAAAGTTTATTCATTATTTATTCTGCTTCTTCTACACTATTCTCCATGTTTGTGAATTTTACCTATATTCATCAATTGTCTGAGGCTAAAAAATAAGAACCTTCTTTAGCCATTTTAATCATTTTTAAAGATTACTTCTATTTCATCTCTTATATCTCCATATTTGTTTCCATCTGCTTTTATTTCTGACACTTCCAAAGAACTCATATAACCTACTGTAGTAGTTACTTCGTTAACACAATTCCAATCTGGTCCTTTGATGATCTGATTTCCTTATGACAGCTAGAGTGATTCCCAAAACCTAAGTATCAGATCACCCATATGCTTCCAAAAAATTTTAATTGTTTAAGAAAAAGATGAAAGTCTTCCTTTGTAGCACAAAGCCTTCCCTCGTCTGACATTTCCCTGCCACACTTTCCCTTTGGTTCTAGCAGTAAGTATTCTTCCTATTCTGGAATAGTTCTTTTTTTACATATTTTAGTTTGAATAAGTTCATGGAAGTGTTCCTGTTTCTGCAATACTGTGTGATATTTCAATGCATTAATACAATGTGAACTAATCAGGTCAGGGTATTTAACACTTTTATTTTTAGTCACATTCAATTTCCATTTATAATTTCTCTAAATATATCATATATTATTGTGAACTATATCCATACCACTCTACTGTAGAATACTAGACCATAATATTCCTCTCTGTGCTTTGGTATTTCTTATCAAACATTATTCCATCCTTTCTACTTCCTATCCTTCTAAGTCTCTAGTAATTATTACTCTGCATTCAGATTCACATTTATGTGAATGTCTGAATTACCTCAATGAAAATAATTACCTCCATTTCTAACTATCTGGCAAAGACTACACGATTTTATTCTTCTTTGACTATTATTTCAATTTGGGTTCATGTATATGTGTATATACCACATTTTTTCATTATCCAATTATTAATTTATTCATGGTTGACATCATTATTTCTCTTTTGCATTAGTCTTACAATAATATTGGAAAGACTATTACTATCTAATTGTCTCTATTAAAACTAATTTCATATTCCTTGGATAAATACCCAGAAGTTGGATAATTGGAACAATACGGTAATTCTCTATATAATTTTGAAGTACTTCTGCACTCTGTTCCATCATGGCTTTACTTGGTGACATCTCTACTAGCCACGTATAAAAATTCTCTTCTCTCAACACTCTCAACCTGAGCACCAGAGTGCCCTGCTGGTCCCACCCCTAGGGTGCCCTGAGAAGAAGATTGAAACTGAGCATGATGGTGTACTCCTTAATCCCAGTGCTTGGGAGGCTGAAAATAGAAGAATAACTATAAGGCTGATAACAGAAGGATAAGTATAAGTCTCAGAAGGATAACTATAGGTCTGATTACACACTTATAGTGTGTAAGGTCATTACACACTTATAGTGTGTAATGAGACCCTGTAGACCCTATACTAAGTATGAAAAAATAAAACTCAACAGCATTTGTGGCTTTCTGCATCTTTTAATTATATATATTCTGAATTGTTACTTTCTGCTGGTGGATCAAAAGGAACCACTAACGCTTAAGTTTTTTCTTCTCCTTTTTAGTCTATTATAACTTTTCTTAAACCAGTTTTGGTCATTTCTATCTAGTAATTTTAATAACTAATTTGAAGACAACATTATTCAATATAACAACCACTGTTTAATTCTTATGATTTTGCTTAGTGAAATTCTGCATTGTTCCTAATTTTCTTTTACTGCTTTATATTCTCTTTAAAAATAAAATAATAAAAAAGAATTCTTACAGGGCTGGGATGACATTTTATTATGGTTCTAGTTTGCATTGCCTGATGGCAAATGATGGTGAAAATTTTCTGAATTATGCATTGAACACTGATATGTAGGCTTTTGAGAAATGCCTGTTCAAGCTATTCATTTCTATCTCAATTGTATTATATACTTTTATGTCATTATTTGTGCACTTTACATATTCTGAATACATCTTTCACTTGTGAATATTTATTATAAAGTTACACAAAGATATGTATCTTCATTTCATGAACAGTTTGTAAAGAGTTTCACCACTCTGTGGAGTTGTCTTTTAATTCCATCCATTGTTTCATTTTGTGAAGCTTTCTCTTAGTTCAATACAATCTCTTTGTCTATTTCTGCTTTTGTGGTCTGTGTTTTCAGGATCTTATAAAGAATAAATCTGTATCTCCACCACTATCTTCAAGTAATTTTACCTGTACATTCTTCTAGGAATATTATACTTTCAAATAAAATACACACACACAGACACACACACACACACACACACACACACACACACGGAGTAATTTCTCACTTGACAAACACTTCTGCTCACAGATTATAAAGTTTTTGAGCAAGGGCATTCAGCAAAATTCTGCTTGGATTGGAAAACACTGCATATGGAGATGAACATGCTCATGGCCATATTCTCAAGAACTGTGCAAGGAACTGAGTTTTGAATCAAAGTACCACTCTCATATGTGAAATACATGTTTCATTCATTTTTGTATAGATTTAGAAGAAAAGGATGTTTCAATTTTTTTAAATTTTCTGTATTTTGAAGAGTAAAACAAGGGCAAGAAAAACAAAAACTAAGACAGAAACAGGTAGCATAGAACAATATGTAAGTTACAGATTTTCAAAATAAGAATAGCAGAATAATAATGATGATAAATGAAAGAAAATGAAAGGTCAAGAAGATAGCTCAGTGCCATAGGTGCGTGCCTGGCAGGCACAAAGTCCTAAGTTTGAACCCTGGAATGACAAAACAAAAGTAAAATTTAAAAAAAAATAATAATAAAATACTGTAACATCCTATAACTGAGTAGTGTCTCAAATTTTCTGTTCAAGGAGATTATGGGCCCACAGAGGAAAGGGATAGATGATGTACAGTGTGTCTAAGGAGAGTCACCTAGAGAGAGAACATTCTCTCAGTCTTTCACAGAGAGCAAACTGGTCAAACAAAGGCCTTGACTCATCCAGATGGTTGACACTGAAAACAGTTCTTCAAAGCACTGTACATGGTTTCAAGGTAAATGCTGAGGGGATTTGACTGACACTGTCAGATACAAAAGTTACATGTTTTGTTATACAGGTTTTGCTTTAATTTGACCTTAACTATCCAACAAAATATTTAAGCATGAGTTATAAAAAGTAAAGCCAGGTTAATATGCTGAGCTGTAAAAGGCTCAAGTCAACAGCTTCGGACATTGCCAGTTCTGCCAATAAACTGCTACTTTTATGGAATGTTGGACTATGCATACAAATATGTTCTCTTACTTTGATGATAAGAAATATTTGTACCAATACTGTGTAGAAAAGTAATCATGTGTACATCTTGTGCTCTGAACAACTACTATGAAGACAACAATATGCATTGTATTAATTATTGTGGTGGTCCTACTAATGTGTTTTGATACTGTCTCATTGTCATTTCTTATTAAATGTAGCAAAAATGCATAATATAAATAATTAAATAGAAATCTGAAAAAGAGAATAAGAAAATGAGAGATAAGAACAAAATTTAAGTTTTATTGAAAGCATGTGGTAATATTCAATCATATGTCCCTTCTTGCGCAACTATATCTGTTAATCTGAGCAACAGATGTGATGATAAGTTTCAACTTCTGCATACAGATATCCAATTTTCTCAGCACCATTTATTGAACAGGTTGCTCTTTCTCCAATGTTTGCTTTTAGGTGCCTTGGTGAGAATCAGTAAGATGCAGAAGTATGAATTAATATATTGTATGTTTACACTCTCCTTTTAGCTTTTACGCCTGAAAAATATTATCTTGGTAACTATAACCCTGTAATATTATTTAAACCCAGTTTCTTCATTACTCCTCTGCACATGGTGTTCTACCAGTCTACAACATTCTTTGCTTTGTCAAACTGCCAGTGCTACTGCTCTACTCCCTAATACTTCTGATCTTATGATGTGAGTTAAAGCTTTTTCCCTCAGAGAAGAATTCTCCATTCTGGCAATCTGCAATCACTGAGAACAATGCATACAGGTGTGGAGCTTTCCTGGTGCCTGATTCAACTATTTAAGAATTTCACTGGACTGTGAGAGGCCCATGGGACTCGAACAAGCTCTATCTCTTGGCTCCCAGTTCAAAGGCATTGAGCTTATGTGTGTAATAGTACAAAGTTTTAAGAACTTAGCAGGATTCTGGGTGGCTCATGCGATCCTGGTGTATCTGGCCCACAACCATCACCATACACTGAAGCTTTCTTGAGTATCAGCCAGTCACTCTCAATAATGGTGAGAGAATTGGTGAATCCTATCCTACCCCTAATATATCAGAAACTTTACTGATATACCCGAACCACACTTCCACCACTAGTAAGTTTAGGTGATTATTGGGAACTTCAAAAATGTCAAAAAGCCTGAGCAGAAGACAATCTCAATCTTCTAGCCCACCCAAAATAAATCCAGAAGACAAAGAGAAAGAACTTGTAAATCACACACCGGAAATTTCTGAAATGATAGCAACTGAAGTAAAGACACAAGTTCATCACGCTATAGAAGAAATAAGATTAGATACAATCTCTCAGCTTGAAAATCAAATCAAAACAATTCTGAAAGAATTGGTCAGCACAGCTAAACAAGACATAGAAAAAATAGAGGAGAATAGAAAAATGATAGAAAAAAATGAATTAACAATGCAGCAAAAAATTAGAATGCATCAAACAGATTCAAAAAGATATCTAGGAAATTAAGAATTCCTTTGAAAGCTGGCAAAGCTACTTAAATAAACCTGAAGATAGAACTTCATACGTCAAAGACAATAGTGCAGCTAATGAAATATGAAAGGAAAGATCTCTTACAACTAACAAGAAATTAGCAAATAATAATTCAATAGTTACAAGTTGATGCAAAGAAAAATAATATAAGAATAATAGGTGTCAATGTAGCAGCAGGTGACAGGTCAAACAAAATAAAAAGACTATTTGCAGAAGTGCTAGCAGAAAAATTTTCAAACAAAAGAAAAGAACCTAACATATGGAAAAGAGAGGATTACAGAACTCCAAATAGCCATGATCGAAATAAATCTATACCTAGACCCATAATAAAGATCTCAGAAATTCAGCAAAATAATAGAACAGTAAATGGTACAGAAAGGAGAAAGATGAACTACATTAGAAATTCCTTCAAAATCATGGCAGATTTGTCAATACAAGCCATCAAATCAAGAAGAGCATGAAGTGCAGAATTTTAGGTCCTAAAAGAAAATAACTTCTAACCCAGTTTGATGTACTCTGTAATATGATTCACCAAATTCACTGGCAACATACAATCCTTCCGTGATGAAGAAAATTGAAGAAATTCATGACCATCACAACAACCCTACAAAGAGTACCAAAGATGTCCTATAAAGAGACAGAAGCAACATCTTCCATAGCAATAGAAATGAACTGCCAAACAGAGCAAGCAACCCAAAACTGAAGAAAACTATGGAAACCAAAGCAGGAAAATAACATAACAAAGCCAGCCAATATATCAGTTATTGCCATCAATGTAAACAGCCTCAGTTCACCAATCAAAAGAAGCAAAATAGCAAAGTAGATTAAGCAACAAAATCCTACAATAAAGTGAATATAAGAAACAGATTTAACTCAAAAGGAAATTCATAAACTGAAAGCCAAATAATGAAAAACAATTCTTTATGCCTCAGGAAATCAGAACACAGCAGGGACAGCTACTCTGCTTTATGAAAATATCAGCTTCAACCCAAAAATTTTTCAAAGAGACAAACAAGGTCATTATGTAGTTGTTAAGGGAAAACTGCAACAGGAAGAAATAACATATATATATATATATATATATATATATATATATATATATATACATTATATGAACATCCACCTACAAAAGACAAGTTTTAGCAGCCATGAAAAATCAAATGAGCAATAATATAATTGTAATCAGCGACTTTAATAAACCATAGTCCCATAGAGATAGATCAAGTAGGCAAAAATCATCAACAAAATAACAGAATTAAACCAGTCTATTTCATCTAGGAACAACAGAGGACACACTCCTTTCAGCTGGACATGAGATGTTCTCCATAATACACTATATACTAGCATACACAGCGTGCTTAAGTAAATGCAAAGGAATTGAAATTATCCCGTGCATACTGTTCAACCACAGTGCAATGAAACTGGAAATTGTTGACAAAAGAGCTTCCACCACAGCAGCCATTAGTGGAGGAACAGTAGCCATATCCCTCCACTATCCCATGACCATGGCCCTCAAGAAGGACCACAAGGAGACTAACCATGTGAACAAACCTAGGCACTGCCGCCATCGGGGAAGCCTTACCAAACACACCAAGTTCATGCGGGACATGATGGGAGATGTGTGCAGCTTCACCCCAGCCAGCGGTGAGCCATGGAGCTGCTCAAGGTCTCCAAGGACAAATGCACTCTCAAGTTCATCAAGAAAAGGATTGGCGAAAAAAAGGAACAACACACATCCATGCCAAGAGGAAGCACGAGGACCTGAGGACCTGAGGAGCTGAACAATGTGCTGGCCACCATGAGGAAGGCAGCTGCCTAGAGGGACTGAGCCTTCTGGAATAAAGCTTTACCAAAAGAATAGAGAGAGAGAGAGAGAGAGAGAGAGAGAGAGAGAGAGAGAGAGAGAGAGAGAACTAAAAAGCACCACACACAAACATGAAAATTATGCACCAACCTGCTGACGAACCAGTGGATGACAGATTAAATTAAGAAATATAGGGCTGGGAAGATAGCACGGAGGCACAAGTGCCTGCCTGGAAAATGCAAGGTCATGAGTTTGTACCCCAGTCCTGAAAAAAAAAAAAGAAAAAAAAAAAAGAAATATAAAAATATTTACAGTCAAACAAAAGTGCAAAAACAACTTACTGGAGACTGTGGGATTCAATGAAAAGCTGTCTTAAGATGGAAATTTAGGGGGCTGGGGAGGTAACTCAGTAGAATAAGTCCTTGCCGGGCAAGTGCAAGGTCCTGAGTTCAATTCTCAGTCCTACCCAAAAAAAAAAAAAAAAGATGGAAATTTGTAGCGTTAAATTCGTAAGTTAAGAAAAACAGTACAAGCTGCAATAAATGATCCTATGCCACACCTCAAGCTCCTAGGAAATGAAGAGCAAGTAAAGTACAAAAGCCAAAGAAGGCAGGAAAGTATAAAGAAGTTTATTTAAAAAAATCAGAAAGGGGCTGGGGAGATAGCTCCATGGCAAAAGTGCCTGGCTGGCAATTATAAGGTCATGAGTTCGAATCCTGGTCCAGCAAAAATAAATAAATAAAAATTAAAAAATAAGGGCTGGGAGATAGCTCAGTGGAATAAGTGCTTGTCTGGCAAGCGCAGGGTCCTGAGTTCAATCCCCAGTACCACAAAAATAAATAAATATATAAAATAAAAATTAAAAAAATTAAAAAAGAAGTTCAGGACAACCAAACCAACATTTCGAAGAGTACCAATAGATATTTTAGAAAGAGACAGAAACAAGCACAGCTTCAATAACGCAGAAAGGAACTGCTGAACAGTACAAGCATGGAAGCTAAAGAACGAAAATCACATAACAAAGATAAGTCAATATATATCAGTTATAACCATCAATTTAAAAGCCTCAATTAATGCAATGGAGATGAGGAAACAATACAACAACTAAATGAATCAAAGAGTTGGTTCTTTGAGAGAATAAATAAAGTTGACAAACCCCTAGTCAACCTAATGAGAAAAAGAAAAGTAAATACCCAACTTTATGCAGTAAAGAATGAAAAGGATGAAATTACTACAGACTCTATAGAAATTCAGAAAAACATCAATACCTACTTCCTAAATCTTTATTTCCAGAAGATGGAAAACACAGAGGAAACAGACACTTTTCTATATACATATGAAATGTCACAGCTGAATAAAAACAATATACAAATTCTGAATAACCCAGAAGTAGGAAGCGAAACTGAAAATGTAATATAAAGCCTGCCAACAAAGAAAGTCCCAGGTGCTGATGAATTCACTGCTGAATTCAACAAGAAATTTAAAGAAGATTTAATACCCATTTTTCTCAAAGTCTTCAATGAAATTGAAATGGAAACAATTCTCTCAAACACATTACTGGAGGCAAGTATTACTCATATTCCAAAACTAGAGAAAGATACAACTAAAAAAGAAAACAAGTGGAATTCATACCTGGCAGGTAAGCATGGTTCAGCATATGCAAATCCATAAATGTAATACACCACATCAATACAATCAACAAAAACCACATAATCATCTCAATAGATGCAGAAAAAGCTTTTGACACAGTCCAATACTAGCTTATGATAAAAAAAATATCCTACGGAGAATTGTAATAAATGATCTGTAACACTGCTTGATAAAAGCCATCTATGAGAAACCAACAGCCAACTTCAGAGTAAATAGGAAAAAACTAAAAGCCTTCACTTTAAAATCAGGAGGAACACTGCGCTCTATATAACTATTGTGAGGACAATATACAATGTGTCAACTGTTAAAAAAACAGAAAAAATTAATGTTTATTGAAAGTGTTGTTTAATTGTTTGATCAATCTTATACAGCGATATCTATTAATCTAAACTGATCGATGATGAAAATATGTAATATAACCATTGTTAAATTTTTAAAAAATGAAAAAAAACCAAAAAAAAGAAAAAAAATTACAAATAAATTATGTATAAAGAAAAAAAATCAAGAGGAAAACAAGGATGTCCACCATCTCCAATCCTATTCAATATAGTTCTGGAATCATTAGCTAGAGCAATTACACAAGAAAGAGAGAAAAAAAGTAATAAGTATTGGAAAAGAAACCATCATCATTTGCAGATGACATGGTACTCTACAAAAAGGACCCCCAAAACTTCTCTAAGAGTCTTGTACATTTAATCACCAAATTTAACAAAATAACAGGATATAAAATCAACACTAAAAAATCAATAGTATTTTTGCACATGATGAATGTGCTGAGAAAGAAATTAGGGAAGCCTTACCTTTCACAATAACATCAAAATAAAAGAAAAAATATAGCCAGAAATTAATCTCACAAAGAATATAAAATATTTATTTTTTTTTTGTTTTTTTTTTTTTGAGACGGGGTCTCGCTATGCAGTTCAGGCTGGCCTTGAACTCACTTTTGTAGCCCAGGCTGGTCTTGAACTCACAGCGATCCTCCAGCCCCAGCCTCCCGAGTGCTGGGATTACAGGCGTGCGCCACCACGCCCGGCGAGAATATAAAATATTTATACAGTGAAAATTATGGTAGTTTTAGAAAAGAGATGGAAGATTACAGAAAATTGAAAAATATTCCATGTTCCTCGATAGGAAGAAAGAAACAACAATGTGGAAATGATCATATTCCTAAAATTGTCATACAAATGCAAAGCAATTTCAATTAAAATATCATTAGTATACCGAACAGAGGTAGAGAAAACTTTTCCCAAATTCATCTGGAGCCAGAAGAGACTCACTATATCAAAAGCTCTTCTGGAGATGTAAGGAAAGACAGGAGGTATCACAATCCCTGACCTGAAATCATACTATAAAGTTACTGTGATAAAATCTATAGTACTTCCATAAAGACAAGACCTGAGGATGAATAAAACAGATTAGAAAATGCATACAGAACTATAAACACACTCAACCACCTTATTTTAGATAAAGGGTTGAAACATATTCACTGCAAGAAAGATATACTCTTTAATAAATGGTGCTGCGAAAACCGGCTTTCACATGTCAAAGACCAAAATTAGAGTCATCCCTATCACCATGAAATAAACTACAGGCAAAGTGAATCAATGATTATTTATTTATTTATTGGTTCAGGGTCTCACTGTGCAGCTCTGACTCATAGTGATCCTCCTGTTTCTTGCCTCCCAAGTGCTGGGATTAGAGATGCATGACACCATGTGTGGGCTCCATCGCTGGCTCAATGTGGCTGAAAGTGTGGCTGGCATAGACAGCAGGGCCAGGAATCAAACCCTGGTCCCTGTGCTTCCTTAAGTAAGCACTTAGTCCACTGAACTGTACTGCCAGCCCTTCAAGGATTTAAATGTTACAACAGAAACACTAAATATTCTAAAGAAAACAGTAGGTAGAAATCTTAAAGGTATAGGTGTAGGTAGACAGTTCAAGAATGAAAACCAAAATGATTGGGAAATACTTTGAAGAAACAACAATTGAGATCTCATCTTTTTAAATAGATTCAGCACTTCAAAACATATCACCAACAGGGAAAAAGAGAGCTCACGAACTGCAAAAAAAAAAAAATTATAACCCACTGTCCCTCTGACAAAGGCCTTCTATCTAGAACATATAAAGAATTTTAAAATATCAGGCACCCACATTTACAAATCTAAGCAAAAATGGGCATCTGAAATGAATATACACTTATCAAATGAAATGCAGATGCCAATTAAATATGTGAAAGTCCTCAATATAATTGATCATTTGAAAAAAATGCATATTAAAATAATATTGAGATTCCATCTCACCCCAGAAATAGTGGCTTTCTTCAGAAAATTAGCCAATAATAAATACTGAAAGAGTTGTGGGGACAAAGAAGGCTTCTCCACTGTGGGAGAGAGTGCAGACTGGTGCAACCGATATGGAAATCAGTGTGGAGGTTGCTTCCAAAGGTAGGACTACAGATCGCATTCAAACCTGCTGTTCCTCTCCTGGGTATTTTCCTAGAAGAAAAACTAGAGACCATTGTGCTAAGTGAAATAAATCATTCCCACTTGTGAAAACATCATATTGCCTCCTTATTGTGACAACCTGAAAGAAAAAATAAAATCTAAAGTATACAGTAGATCCTGAGAATATGGAATCAATCCATTCAAATAGAAGAAATTACTGAGTTGAGGAGAAGGACAGGAGAGGCACTGAGGAAACTGATATATCTATGTATGTAAGCAGAATGGTTCAGAGAACCGTATTATAGATTTCTGCTGGTCTATGAAAAAGAGCAATTAAGGCTTAATATGATTTGTCTCCTTTTTCAAATGTTTCTACTATTTCTCTTGTCAAATCCTTTTTTTAAACCTGTTAACTATCAGCTTTACTTGAAAACATATAAATATTTTGAGACATAAAATTTAAAATTGTAATTTTGAAATATCATACAGAACTGACAATACAAGAGAATCCACATGAAGTTGATCATTCAGACTGCCAATTCCATCCTCTAACTTAGCACTACAGTATTCAGGATAAACGAAAGATTTTATATGATCAACACTGAGGAAAACTCAATCATTTGTACCATGTTGCTATACTTGGAATGACAAGTCCATGACTTACTGAAACACAGAATTCCAACAGCAAAATATCAATTTCTTATCTATTTCTTTCATGTTTTCTTTCTTCCTCCAATTTTGCATGCATGTATCTGGCAATATAAACATCTAGCTGGAAAGCAACACTATGCATTACAACAAATACTGTGAAATTCATATTATTTTGTTAAGTGAAATTCTGTATCACTTGTATTTTTTTGTTCTAACACTACTTTGCACTCTTTAAAAAATAAAAAAAGAAATGAAAAAGCACAAGAATTCTCATATATCCAATATAGGTCAAAATATTTTTTTTTGTATTTTAAGGAAAGATCTACAGGGTATTTAGTGTCTCACTGCTAGGACAGGCTTGTACTGATCTGCGTCCTTATAGCCTGCCATGAGCTGGAATTACAGGTGCCCGCCACCACACCCAGTCTCAATTGCTGCCTTAGCTTGCTCCAGGGGAGGGGCTGGCACAGCCGCCCTGGGGATGGACCTGCCAGATCCTGTACCTGGTTACAGGTGTCTTAATCCACTGAGCTATTTGTCCAGCCTGAGATCAAATTCTTGTGTCTGATCTCTTATGCAATCATGTATGTTATTTTCTAAGAAATCATCTTATTTTATAATGATGCAGTATATAAATATAACTTTTTTCTTCTATGATAAAGTAGGAAATTCATGAAAAGAACATACATTGGGAGGGACAGGAAGCCAGGAAATTGATCAAGAGTGTGTACGTGGGACTGGGCCTCCTTGCCTGGAGCAGAAAGCTACCCCAGTGCTAAGAAAAATATCCTGTTGAGAAAAACATCCTGTCCGGTTTAGGCCAGCTATTGATTGCTGGGTACCCTTGCATCACGGGATGTGAATTTTGGGGAAGTATAAATAAAGGATCATTTTTGTGTATGCTGAGTTAGTCTTGCCCATCAGGCAGACTGACGGCCACCTAGCCCAACTTTTTTTGTCTATCTTTCTAATTCCTACTGCGGTGTCTCCCCAGGGTTGAACTGTTCACAGTAAGATCATCGGATCCCTACAAAGAGGGTCTTTCTTTTCTGTTTTGATCTCTGAGCCAGTAATCCTAAATACAATATGTGATACACAGTGTGTATATAAGACATATATTTTGAATTCCCTAATAATTCTACTACAGCCTACTGATTTGGCCTTAGGAAAAACTTTCAGGAGTAGGAAAGAATATAAATAGTATTATATGTTGAATAATGGGATGATTTCTTGCTTACAACATATTGACAGCCGGGCGTGGTGGCTCACGCCTGTAATCCCAGCACTTGGGAGGCTGAGGCAGGAGGATCAGTACAAGTTCGAGACCAGCCTGGGCTACAAAAGTGAGCTCAAGGCCAGCCTGAACGGCACAGTGAGACCCTGACTCAAAAAGGCAAAAAAAAAAAAAAAAAAAAACATATTGACAAACTTCACTTAGTCCTCATAATTTACCACTATGGAGTTCTTAAATACTTGAAATCTTAGTTTTCCATATAAAACAAAATAGGAAGGTCAGCACTAACACTGTAAATAATGCATAAATACAGACTGAATCATGGTCTTACAAATTCATTCATTAAAATCCGGACCTCGATACTCCAGAATACAGAAAGCTCCAATCTGATATGACTGGTGGCTCTGTGTGTGTGTGTGTGTGTGTATGTGTGTGTGTGTGTGTGTGTGTGTGTGTGGCCGGTTCTGGAGGGGGGGGACTGGAGTGGCATGTAGTGCTAAGGATGAAACCCGAATTCGTGAACTTATCTAAGCTTGCCTAAGTAGGCATTTTAGACCACTGAGGTATCTTGCCAGACCACCACTAGTGGCCTTATGCAAAGAGGAAACTTGTACACAAAAGTATTCATAGGTGGAAAATGGCACTATAGAGGGGTATGTGTAAGGTAAGGAAGGAAGCATGAGTCAAATGTTCCCTTCTTCGTTCTCAGCAGGAGTCAATCTTGATCCTGCCTTGATTCTAGAATGTCTCCAACCTGTGAACTAAAACACTTCTATTGTTCAAATGGCACTTTGTAACAGTTATAGCAATTCTTTTTTACATTTTTTATTACTTTTAATAAGAAATAATAATGAGACAATTTAAAACACGTTAGTAGGACAGCCTGACAATGACAAATGTTCAAGTTAAATCCTGAGGGGATTTGACTGACTTTGGGAGATACAAAAATTACACATCCTGTTATACAGGTCTTACTTTAACTTGCTCTTAACTACCCAGTAGAAAAGTGTAGCCACGAGGCATAAAAACTAAAACCAGATTAGTTATAGCAATTCTAAGTAACATATTCACACAAATTTCCAGCACGATTATGGCAAGTGCTTCCAGTTTCTTTCAACTGAATCATTTCAGAGAATTGTTTGCTTATCTCTGTGAATAGAGATACAATACCATATCTTGCTCGTCTCACTCCTGCTTCCGTTTTCTATTTTCCTCATTGACATTGAGATACAATCTTTTATCTTTTACTGTTTTAACTTTGTTGATTTGTGTCCCTTTGCTACACATTACCTTCCCCAAAGGCAAGCTTTTTTTCTGTTTTCTCTGCATTATATAAGAAAACCTGGGACACAGTATCTGTTGATAAATATGATTTGAGTAACTGATAGCTACTTCTACTGCTGTTGCTGTTAAAAATGAATTGCTCCCTGTCACATCATCCCTAGATACACATATTCATTCAGTCTACTAAATGCAGACATTGGTCCACTTGAGGATATAACTCAGCAGTGTCAGCACCGGCCTAGCAACCACAAGGACCTTGGTTCAATTTCTAGTACTGCATGCCAAGCCGATGCCTGTGCTCCAAGCCGAACTGGCTACTGACACTGGGCATGGTGTCACACATCTATAATCCCAGCTGTCGTGAGGTTGAGACAGGATGATCATTATAAGATGAAAGTGTGCAGTGAGACTCTATATCCAATAAATAAATAAAAAGAGAAAGAAGACAAAAACTATATAACTATAGTCTTTCTTTAAAAAGGCTTAACATCTACAAATATATGTAAATGAATCACTGTTCCAGTCTTTGTGCCCAGAGAAGAGACAATGTGGTGGAGAGAGAATGATGGCGTATTAATCACTAAAGATCTTTGGGAAACAGTAATATTTGTGTCCCAAAATCATGACCTCATCTTATGTGTATTTTATTTTGAGCTCTCCACAAAATGGATTTTTAGATTCTAAATTCACTCACTGAAGGGCTTTTAGTTTCCCATGCTTTGATTTCAGGAATCTTGTAAGTATTCATAGGATTTTGTAGTCTACAGTTGACATTTGGGTTCCACAAAGAAAGATGTATTAGTCACAGAAAAGTTTAGCAAGGGGATATAAAACCAATTGAGATGTGTTGTGTACAAGTACCACCTCCCCAAGATGAATGTAATTACTATATAATGCAGTATGTGCTAATAAAAGGGTACACAAGTGAAAAAGTGGCTACTCTATTTTTTCTATTCCTGACTGAATACGGGTAAGATCATTTTGTAGACTAGATTATTCCGAAAAGTGAGTAGGTTTCTGCAACCAAAATAATAATGGGCTGAGTTCTACAGAGTTCAAGATTGGAATTCTAGATTTTTATTTCTTAGATATAGTATGACGAGCAAGTCTAAAACTGAGTTACAATGTTCTAACACTTAAAATACAGTTATAAAAACTGCTCCTTTAGCATGATCATTATTGTTCTTGCTACTAGGGTCTTGAAGAGTGTTAGTGATAAGGACTTTAGGATTCGCTGAGCTCCACTTCTTATTTTGCAAATGACAGAGTAACTGACATTAAATGAGAATAAATGCATTTAACCTGTGTGGAGAGCTAAAGAGTGCAAGTTCCTCTCACACCTTCTTCAATTGTTCTACTATATTTTAATGAGTTTTTACTCTGAGTTAACAATGCAAATGGGAATAAAAAGATTTACTTTTTCTCTAAATCTTAAGAGTCACTTGAAAGTGCCTCTTGGTAAATGGTAAATGGTAAGAGCCCTACAAAAAATAAATCTGCATTCTGTAGTGTATGTTTATTAAATATTTTCAGTGAGCTAAATTTTAAAAGGCTTAATTCAATTTCATGCCAATAAGAAGACTTATAAATACTAAGTTTATTCTGAAAATTTACAGAATGGGGAATGATGAAAGCAGGTAATGTCTTTAGTTTTTATGTGAATTTTTCTTCTCCCTAGTTATTCACATTTAAATGACAAATTTCTTTCTATCCCAAAGGAGATTTGCCGGAAAGAAATGTAATCCCTGTTCATAAATGGGAATGTTTTCTATTCATGAAACAAAGTTTGAAAGAGAATTAAGATAATTTAATTACAGTATATAATTAACTTCCACAATCTTTAAACTCAAGAGGCCCATGAGATCTGGCTATTTGTAAAGATATTTAATCCCTTTTTTACGTTAGTATTCATTAAACAATGGTAATTCCTTCCTAATTCCCCTCTGACACACATTACGCCTCTAAAGAAGAAAAAACTTTAAACAGAGTTCTTTCTTTAAACAGAGCTGCTGAGTATGTCAAATTATTCAGGCAAGAACTCGCTGAACAACTACAACAATAGCTTCAAACAGATGGCAATATGTGTTATGAACAAAAACTGTTAAATAAACTACTGGGGCATGCATTGAGCTACCAGTTGGAAATCTTAGTGAGCCACAAATGCATTCATAAGTGAAGCTTCAAAATTATCCCCAAGTTTAACTGTCAGTTGAATAGCCATTTATGCAAATCTACACCAACCTAAGAAAATAAAATTAAAGGTGATTCCTTGAGAGATGTACATGCAGTTCTGAAAAATGCAGTTCAGAGTATAAATGTCCCTTAGTGTCTTAGTTACGTTTCTCATTGCTTAGACAAAATACTCAGCGTCTAAATTTAAAGGAGTAAGGGTTTATTTCGCTCAGTTTATAGTTTTCAGTCTATAATTGCTTGGCTTCAAGGCAGTGTAGAATGGCAGAGGGGCAACAGAGAGGAGAAAATCAGTGCATGATGTGAAAGATGGAACGCATGAGGCATGGAGGCTACAAGCAGCAGCCTTCTTTCTGTTCCTCATATTCCGTACAGGGTACACACTTTTAGGACAGGTAATCACTCACACCAAGAGTGGCCTTCTGATTATCTACATCTACAGCTATGCAACCAATCAGTGAACTAATTTGGTAACCACGCAGCCTTAATCCCAGAATCATACACCGCAGACTCAGCTACATCTATAAATGTCCACTTTAGACCATATGAGATTTTGAGGGAAGACTTCTAGGTATGAGCTATAACTTTCACTGTCACACGAATGATCATTTTTTTTTTCTTTCTAAGACTATTGCCACTACACTGAATTTATACTTTGGTTGATCACCTGATATAGCCTTTTCTTTATGTAAAAGAATCTGGTTCTTACATGTAGGTCTGGTAGAGCTTACTTTATTTTTATCATAACCATGTAGCAGAAAAATCTCACCATGTGGTATAAAAAGGAAAACCATATCAGTGTGCTGAGTTTTAATAGGTTCAAGGCAATAGCTTCTGACATTGTCAGTTCTCCTTTTAACCCACTACTATTATGGACTATACACACAGTTCATTTCTCTTCGCTCAATGAGAAGAAAGAATCATACTAACAGTGTTTAGAAAAGATAGCATGTCTGCATCCTGTACTCCGAACAGTTACTATGAAGAGAACAATGTACAATATATTAATTATTGTAACTGTCCTACTAGCCTGTTGTGGAACTGTGTTACTGCTATTTCTTTCTCCTTAAAATTAATTAAAAAATAAATAAAATTATGATACTGTCACAAAAATATCTGATTCTCATAAGTAAAAATAAATTCGAAGGAAAAAACTTTGGCTGGCAGAGAGCAATGAGCCAAAATCCTG
>PVJA010037567.1:0-20328 GCA_004027025.1 Myocastor coypus | reverse complement strand
AAAAAAAAAAAAAAAAAAAAAAGACTAAATTGAAGACTCACAATAATGTATTGGTAAAAGAACATATTATTTCAAGGAGTGAACATTTAGAAAACAAGAAGTACTTTGAGATAAATAAAAGTGCACTAGTAGAATTTTTAGACAATAAAATTTACAGTAGGAAGGGGCTGGGGAGATAGCTCCGAGGCACAAGTGCCTGCTGGGCAAGTGCAAGGTCATGAGTTCGAACCCTGGTCCCACCAAAAAAAAAAATAAATAAAAAATAAAAAATAAAAAAATAAAAATAAAATTTACAGTAGGAAAGGTGAATTCATTTTTGCTCATTGTTAAATGATGGCTTCTTTCAGTGTTTTTGTATTTATGTCTAATGCACATTTTAATGATAGCTGTATTATGTTGAATAATTTTGTTTTGTAATCCCAGCACTTGGGAGGCTGAGGCAGGAGGATCGATGCAAGTTCAAGACCAGCCTGGGCTACAAAAGTGAGCTCAAGGCCAACCTGAACTACGTAGCGAGACCCTGTCTCAAAAAGACATAAATTTTTTTTTTGTTTTATGGAAGAGGCATATATATATATATATAACTAAGTGTTGAAACTGTGTCTTTTTTAGGGGTGTACCGGGAATAGAACTTAGGATCCTGAGCTTGCCAGGCAGGCACTTACGCTACTGAGCTATTTCCCCTGCCCACTTTTGCATTTTTTTGAGATAAGGTCTCACCCATGACCTGGTGAGGTCTCATTGCCCAGACTGGTCTCAAAGTGACTGCCTTGCTTTCCGCATTACTCAAACAAAATACCCAACACTCGAGTTAAAAGAGCAAAAATTTATTTCAGCTCACAATTTGTAGATGTTTCAGTCCAAAATCAGCTGGCTCCAAGGCAGGGTAGCATGAAGAGCGGTATCACAGAGGAGAAACACTTCAGGCAAAAGGCAGTAAGTAGCAAGTGACCCTGTCCCTTATATTTTATCCAGGTTACCCGAAGGGTAGCACTCACACCTACAGTGGAGGAGCCTTAATCCTAGCATTGTGGCATGATTCAACCCCAGAATCATATCCTTCATTCCAGCACCACACATCCTAGATTCAGCCACCTACAAAAGCCCCCACCCCCACCATAGATGGTGAGACTCACAGAGGACATCTAGACAAAGTCCATCACACCATTTTCCTGCCTTAGCCTCAACTGCTCAGACTACAGGCATGAGCCACCATACCAGCTGGAAAAAGGCAATCTTTTAGAAATTATTTTTCAAGCTTTCAATATTATTTTTTCTTTAAATTTCAAAAATAGGGAAAAGATTATAGTTTCATGGTGACACTTGTTTTTCTGTTTTTTTTTTTTTTTTTTTTTTTTTTTTTTTTTTTTTTTTTTTTTTTTTTTTTTTTTTTTTTTTTTTTTGAGACAGGGTCTCACTATGCAGTTCAGGCTGGCCTTGAGCTCACTTTTGTAGCCCAGGCTGGTCTCGAACTCGCACCAATCCTCCTGCCTCAGCCTCCCAAGTTCTGGGATTACAGGCATGCGCCACCACGTCCAGCTCAACACTTGTAATATGCATAAGGACCTGGATTTGATCCTCAATAACACAATTCATTAATTCAAAACTTAAAGAAAAGATGGTAAAATAAATTAGCAGTACAGCAGTCCAGAAAGCCCAGTATTTACATAATACAAGTGTCAAAAGGGAATAACAAAATGGAGGGAAAAAAAGGACTCCAAATATTTCCCAGAACTGAAGATGAGAATTTCCAGAATGAAAACAACCATTAGATATACTGTTCAGTGGATTAAAATGGACACATGTTAACATGCATTGCTATAAAAATTCAAAGTTCTGAGGACAAAGGCAAAAATCCTTCATATATCTGAAGTAGGACAAGAAATGATTTCCTTTTAAAGCTACAGTCAAAGGCCAGTGAGATAGCAGACTAAGCTCTTGCCTTGGCAAGCACAGGGACTAGGGTTCCATCCATTGTCCTGCACGCTGAGCAAGCCCTGTCCCAGGGGCACACTGAACACACACCTGCAATCCCAGCACTGGGGCAGCTGAAAACAGCAGAATCTCTATGAGTCTGAGCTTCATAGTGAGACCCTGTACCAAATACATAAATGAAAAAGAAATAAAAATAAAGCTACAGTCAAAAAGATATGGAATTTTAAGAAAAAGATACATAATTTCTAGAGATCCTTTTTTTGTTGTAGTGGGAATCAAACTCAGGACAGTACATGCCAGGCAAGCACTGTGCCACTGAGCTATATTTCTGACCCCTGAACTTCTTTAACACTGGCAGTTAGAAGACAGTGTCTCTAAATATTACAGACCTCTACCTTCTCCAGAGAACAAAGACAGTGAGCTAGATTGGCAAAGAGCACTTGTCTACTGTACAGTGGGTAAGAGATTAATCCTGCTTTGGGCTCCAAGTTCCTATTGCAGGGCCAGGGAGATAGCTAAGTGGTCTAAGTGCCTGCTGGGCAAGTGCAAGAACAACGGTTCGATCCTTGGCACTACATGCTGCATGAACTCATGGGCTGCAGTGAGACCTTGTACCAAATACATAAAAAAAATTGTTTTTAAATTTTCTGTTGCCGGGGGCCTGGTGGTATGGCTCAGTGGTCTAAAGCGCCTACTTAGGAAATCTTGGGTGGCTGCAGGGACCGTGGTTCGATCCCTGGCACCACATGCTGTGCCAGCCCTGCCCTCAGGGCAGGCTGAGCCAGCCATGAAAATAAATAAATAAACAAACAAAAGTTCTGAAACAAGAAAAAAATAAAATAAATTTTTTTTAATTTTATTTTATTTATTTATTTTTTTCTAGTTTCAGAACCTTTGTTTGTTTATTCTCTCATTTTCATGGCTGGCTCAGCCCACCCCGAGGGCAGGGCTGGCGCAGCATGTGGTGCCGGGGATCGAACCGTGGTCCCTGAAGCCGCCCAAGCTTTCCCAAGCAGGCGCTTTAGACCACTGAGCCATCCCGCTGTGCCCCTAAAATAAATTTTTAAAAATTAAAAAAAAATTTTTTTCTGTTGCCTCCAATGCAGAGCCTTTTGGCGGTGCCACAAGCAGAGTGTTCCCTGTTGCTGGCCCAAGCTTCAGCTTTTCTAGATCTGCTAAATGATTGTTCATTCACTTTCCAGTTTTCAAAACTGTTAATACTAGCTCCTCCTTTAGCTGTTTCCACTATCCCATCCCTGCATTGTAGGCAGAGTAAAAGATCTAAACCCACTGTAATCCCAGTACTCTGGAAGGCTGAGGCAGAAGGATCCTGAGTTCAAGCACATCCCTGCCTGGAAACTTCAGTGACTTAACAAGACTCTATTCATATCTCACAATAAAATAGAAAAGGCCAAGGATATAGCTCAGTGGCTTAAGTGCCTACTGGTCAAGCACAAGGTCCTGAGTTCGATGCTCAGTACTGAAAAACAACAACAAACAAACAAACAAACAAATAAATAAAAGAGCTGGAGATGTATCTCACTGGGTTCAATTTCCAGTATGGGTGAGAAAAAAAAAAACAAAACAAAAACCCACATCTGTGTTCTCTATATGTGAAAGTGTGGGACAGAGAGTATAGGTTCAGCTGTTGGTCAAAAGGGATTGCAGCTAAACTTGTAGAATGATAATGCTCAAACCAAACACTGAAGAACCATTACACTCATGAGTTCTGACAGAAATAATATAAGGATCATCTAAATTACAGTGGCTGGCTCCCAGGACAGGAAATGACAAAGTAGGTAGTGGGGATGGGATAACAAGAGAGCTGTTTTAGGTAGTACAACCTACAAAACAGGAGCAGGATTAGTTCTGTGGCAGAGCACATATCTAGCAGAGCCCTGGGTTCGATCCACAGCATAGGTGTGTGTGTGTGTGTGTGTGTGTGTGTGTGTGTGTGTGTGTGTGAATGTGGGGAGACTTGTAGAGCTATTACACTTTTCAAAGTGTATTATGTATAATTTAGATGAAAGTAAAAATGTTGCCGGGCATGGTGGCACACGCCTGTAATCCCAGCACTCGGGAGGCTGAGGCAGGAGGATCCGTGTGAGTTCGAGACCAGCCTGGGCTACAAAAGTGAGTTTAAGGCCAGCCTGAACCACACAGCGAGACCCTGTCTCAAAAAGACAAAAAAAAAAAAAAAAAAAAAAAAAAAAAAAAAAAAAAAAGAAAAAAGAAAAATGTTATGCTGGACCTGGTAATGCACATCCATAGCCCAAAAGACAGCTTGGGCAATTTAGTGAGATCCTTTCTTAAATAATAAAGGGTCACTAGGAGATAGCTAGGGGAGATAGCTAGATAGCTCAGTGGCACAAGTGCCTGCCTGGTAAGTGCAAGGTTGTGAGTTTGAGCACCGGTTCTGCAAAAAAAAAAAAGGATCAGGGATGCAACTGAGTGGTAGAACATTTGCATTGTATGCGTGAAACCCTGGGTTCAGTCCTCACTACTACAGATGAATCAATCAAAAGCAGTATAGAGCTGGCTAGATGGCTCAGCGGTCTAAAGCTCCTGCTTAGGAAAGCTTAGGTAACTGCAGGGACCATGGTTTGGTCCCTGGCATTACATGCTGTGCTAGCCCCACTCCCAGGGCAGGCTGAGCTATAATAATAATAATAGTAATAATAATAATAATAATAATAAGTTCTATGTAAATGGATTCATGACTGCACGTGCATAGTAGAAAGTATAAAAACAGATGAGGAAACAGCTGTTTTGGGGGTTGGGGAGATAGCTCTGTAGCATAAGTGCCTGCCTGGCAAGTGCAAGGTCGTGAAGGTCTCCCGAAAAAAAGAAACAGTTGTTTTGCTTTCAAGGAATAGGACAGTGGGGGAGGGAGCCTATAGGATGGGTGTTGTCAAAATGGATTACACTTGATTACATCAAAAAAAACCAAAATAGGCTGAAAGACAATTTGATAAAATTGGGCCCGGGGACATAGCTACATGGCACAAGTGCCTGTCTGGTAAGTGCAAGGTTGTGAGTTCAAACCCGGTCCCACAAAAACAAAAGTTGATAAAATGATACACACAAAGAAAGCCACTTCTGAGTGTTAAGAATATGGGTGTTCATTTGGTTGCCTTTTTGTGCTTTTATCTATTTTTCCCCATTTTCTTAGTTTAACAAAAGCGTCAGGGGAAGGGCTGTGCAGTGTAGACTGCCTCAAGGAAGCCGAAACCAACAGAAGTCCGCCTAGGAACCTAGAGCACTGGGCGCCCGCCTTTCCGAGAGGGAGCCCAAAGGCACCCCTCAGGGCAGAGCCTGCCAGAGCAGAAAATCTCAGGGCAGTAACAACGAGGAGGCCTCAAGATAGGTTCCTTTCGACCCTGAGGGATTTTTTCAGAAAGTTGGAGACGTTGTGGGTAGAAAGCGACGCTGTTGCTCAATCCTTAGATGGAGGGCGACCCTGAAAACTACAAGAGTTCTTGCTCTAGGTCCTTTCTGTTTCATTCAGCCAACCCTCTGCATTGATGAAAGGTGGGCGCGGCTGCCCTCTGGTGGTCACGGTCTGCTTCTGCGCTCGCACTGAGAAAGCTTACGTAGCTGTTTAACGCCCAGATAAAACCAGATGCTGTTCTCCACGCTTTACACAAGTAAACCTCCTAGAGAACGGACAGAAGGAGACACAGGTAGTTGAATGTCCTTGGAGATTAAGAAGATCTTATCACTGTCCCTTATTTGTGAAAGGTCAGTAGGCAACACTGATAAATTTTATTTTACTGTTGTTGATATAGCTAAGAAAAAAAAAAAAAAAAGGCTATTATGCTTTTGAGAAAAATAACCCTAACAGAACAAGAGCAGTAATAAACACAAGGGGATACACATAGCCAGAGGGAGCACAAAGTGGGAAATCTGGATAGGAACATTTGAAGATCAGAACTGAAAGTGAACAGAGCTGGACTCAGCCAGTCAGCACCTATCCCTTGCAAGCTTCAAGGATGTGTGCAAGTCATTCTGCTTTGCTGAACTTGTTCTGCATAGTACCACCTCCTCTGCTTAGCTTACCGCCACAGTGGCCAAGAGTTGTGAAGTCAAGGGCTCTGACCTTTTGCTGTGGGGTCTGGGGCAAGATATTGAACCCCTCTGTGCCTCAGTGTCTTTTTTTTTTTTTGTCTTTTTTTGAGACAGGGTCTTGCTATGCAGTTGAGGCTGGCCTTGAGCTCACTTTTGTAGCCCAGGCTGGTCTTGAACTCGCACCAATCCTCCTGCCTCAGCCTCCCGAGTGCTGGGATTACAGGCATGAGCCACCACGCCCGGCTTGTGCCTCAGTGTCTTTTGTTGTTTTGTTGGGGGTGGGATGAGACAGTTGCTTTACAGTGCAGGTTGGTCTCAATTCACTATATAGGCTAGCCTTGAACTCACAGCAATCCTCCTGTATCAGCTTCCCAAGTATTGGGATTTCAGGTGTGCATCATACTGTAAATGTTCCTCAGTGTCTTAATGGGTGTGAGTCTTACAGATTTGCTGAGAGTTGGTAGCTAATGCCTGTGCTCAAGAGAATACTTAACATTCAAAGAATTAGTGAGTGTTAGTATAATGCATGTATAAAACACTAAGGATAGAGTCAGCATGTTTTTAGGGCCCTTTATCCTCCCAGAGTCTGACTCTGGTCAAAGTGTGTTTCTGTAACACAAGCAATAGGAGAGCGGTCCTCTCCAAAAGCCCACCCAACATCCACAATGACTTAAGAGTTTGTTGGTCCTACCCTTTCCTCCATAGATGGCTGCCACATAACGCTGAGTCCCTGTAACCCAGATACATTTGGAGGAAGTGAGGCTAGCAGGCTTCCCTTGACTTTGAATTTCCCTGACTGACCAGGGAAGGAATCTGTCATCAGAATGCTCCAAGCCTGACTGGCATCCCTGTTGGAAGGCACGAGGCCCTGGGAGTGGGGCCCAGGTCAGGACAAGGACACATGCTCAGCTACAGGGCATGTCAGGGAGACATTTACTTCCACCCTCACTTCAGGGGCAAACTGCAGGCTGTGCTCGGCACAGTGTGAAGCAGCTTGTGTCCATGTCTAACCAACACACACATTCCATTCAGTCCACATCAGCCTTACCTCTTCAGCACCAAACTCTTGTCTTTTTTTTTTTTTTTAAGAATTTTTTATTTTATTTATTTTATTTTTTTCTTGTTTCAGAACCTTTGTTTGCTTATTCACTCATTTTAATGGCCGGCTCAGCCCGTCCCGAGGGCAGGGCTGGCACAGTATGTGGTGCTGGGGATTGAACCACGGTCCCTGAAGCCGCCCAAGCTTTCCCAAGCAGGGGCTTTAGACCACTGAGCTATCCTGTCGGGCCCAAGTCTTTTTTTTTTTTTTTATGGCTGGCTCATCCTGCCCGGGAGGAGGTGCTGGTGCAGCATGTGGTGCTGGGGATGGAATCTCGGTCCCTGCCATTGCCATGCTTTCCTAAATAGGAGCTTTAGACCACTGAACCATATTGCCGGCCCCTCTTAGTCCTTTAAAAAAAAAAAAAGCAACCCTCCGCTAAGAACAAAACCCCAGTCCAGAAGCAGGTCATCTATGATTTTTTTTTTTTTTTTTTTTTGTGGGACCGGGGTTCAAATTCACGACCTTGCACTTGCCCAGCAGGCACTTGTGCCTTGGAGCCATCTCCCCAGCTCCCAGGTCATCTATGATTGATTTAACACCAGGTTCCCTAAGAACATGCGTTGAGTGTCCCCGTTTCCCAGGACAAAGGGCTCTCCATACTGGACCTTGGTCCAGGCACACGACCGGACGTGGGAGGTGGTGGTAGGGGTAGTGCTGGGGGACCACCTATCCGAGGACAACTGAGGCAACTTCTGTTGTAACCTGACATAACTAACTGCATTTTAGGTCACCTCTGCCATATTATTTTTCTGTATGCTCCAAAACTGTTAAGTTCCGGTTTCCACGGTCACTGTTTCCATGAGTGTCTGTTTCTCCATTGTGATGTCAATCATACGACCCTAAGTTTCTGTCTCCTCATTGTGATGCCAATCACACGTTGACCCCCTTGCTTTTAGTACAGCCCATAGCCCTTGCCGTCCAGTCAAGTTACAAGTTATCACACCCCCTTGTTAATTCCACTAATCGAGGAAAAGGTCAACTCTACAAGGATTGCTGTTGGCTTCTGTAGTACTGCTTGCTTCTGTATAACGTGTATCCTCCAATCAGATTATGGGCCCTCATGCTCATTGTTCTGTAAACCCACCAATCAAAAAGATTTTTTTACCCTATGAATGACTGCGATTGGCTTCTGTATCACCGCTTGCTTCTATATAATCCCTACACACCTCCCCCTGGCGCGCCTCTCTGCGCACTTGCACTGAGACCACCACTGGGTACGCGCTAAAATAAAGTACTCTTTCTTTTTGGGCGTCTGCCACTGTGGTCTCATTCTTAGAGTACAAGACCTTAGGCACTGCCTTATCATTTTGAAGCTCTTAGTCTTTTAAATTTAATTTTTTTTTCTTGTTTCAGAACTTTTGTTTGTTTATTTATTTATTTTTATGGCCGGCTCAGCCTGCCCTAAGGGCAGGGCTGGCGCAGCATGTGGTGCCAGGGATTGAACCGCGGTCTCTGCAGGCGCCCAAGCTTTCCTAAGCAGGCGCTTTAGACCACTGAGCCATCCTGCCGGGCCCTCTTAGTCTTTTAAGAATAGCCCCAGAAGATGTGGAAGACAAGAGACTGGATAAACACTTCGGGCGGCACTGGTTTAAGGAAAAGAAACACATCCCAGTTTATAAAAAAAAAAAAAAAAACCAAAAAAAAAAAACCTTTTATTTATGGTTTATATTTTTTCTTCCCATTCCTAACCCTGATGTGGAACCCAACCAGCTTCAAAGACTTGCCACTGTCTGGTTTTGAATATGGGGTGCTAGGGACATGGTGGGAGGTCAGGAAAAGTGGGAATCTCCTCTTCTGCTGTTGTAGAAGCTGAAAGGAGTTGTTCCTGGCTGCAGCTATAGCAGCTTCCCAGGGTGAACTCGCTAGTCAGAGGGACCAACCCCAGGGGACTGACATGAGGAAAGGATGACACATCTCTCAGGGGCCTGGAGGCACCTGTCTTGCCCTGCTTCTGTCCCATGCTAGGCCAAGGCTCTAGAGCTGAACCAATCTCTCCCCAGAGATAGGGTTCAAGGGACATTTGTGTCTGTGTACTTCAGTTTTGGGTCCCAAGTTAGGAAAGGGAAGGAAGGGTGCTGACGAATAGATGACAGGTTTAGGGTAAGGGCCCTATTCAGAAAGAGTATAGCCTTTATAGGAAAAGGCACTTCTGGCCCCACACAGCCCACTTTAAAGGCCACAATAAGCACTTTTGGTCTGCGAGTGCCAGGAAAGCGTACCCACTGGCACAAAAACAGATATCCTTCACCTTGGGGAAGGCTGGCGTGGCTGTCTCCTTAGCCATTCTAGGTACTATCACCCTAGGCTCCACCATTATTGCCCCACCTGAAGCTCTGCTGGAGATCAGTGTTATCAGCCAGACTCCAGCTGGTAGGGCAGCTCTAGGGCCCTAACCCTGGATGAGGACATCCATGGAGACACTCAGCTCTTTTCCACAGTCCTGCTGCTTTTGGTCAAGACACACTGAACTCTCAGGTGAGGACTGATACATTCTGCATAAGATTCCAGAGAAGCCCTCAGAGAGCCTTGGTGGTTTCTGTTCCTCTTTACTGCTCTGTAGGCTCAGAAATCTGAGTCTGCATCCATGAGCTCAGCTTCCACCAGGTTGGTGCGAGAGTGAATGGGCCCCAGACCTTGGCGGCAGTTGTGAACCCAGGCCATAGGGACTGGGGCACTGGGGAGAAATGGATCCTGATGGGGACTGGGCTCTGGGCAAAAGGGGTTGGAGACCAGGGTCCAGGGTCCCTGGTGGCAGAATTCCTCAGCTTCCCAGGCACCCGCAGCCACTAGGCACTTTTGTCGGGGCAGCTGAGGCAACCGAGGAATGGCACTGGTGGCAGGAGCAGGGCCAGGGGCAGCATGGTGAAGATCAGAGGCTGTGCCCAGGGGACACACCTCCTTCTTCCTTTTCCTCCGCTTCTTCCGGCCTAGCCGCTTCTCCAGTTCTGGGGAGATCTCTGCCTCAACCAGCCACAGGTTGACGTGTTCCTCTGGTGGCACTGACAGGAGAGAGAACACAGACTGGTCTCTGGGTCTGTCCCCACTATGCTTCCCTCTTCAGAGCCCCTGTGCTTGAGCTGGGAGACCCACCACTCTAGACTCCTAGATGGCAACAGAGTTTGGAGCTCTCAGTGTTAACAAAGCACCCCTCCAGCTCGTTGGATCTCTGCCACTGCTCTAGGGCCTTTCCTTCTTCCTCCCCCTCTGGCACCCCTAGTCCTACTGACCCTCACCTTCCTACAGAGCCCTTATACCTGGAGTTGCCACTGGGGTGACAGAAACATCCTGGGGCAGTATGGCTCCTCTCCGAGCCACCATCTTGGTGACATGTTGTGCCCAGGCAGAAGAGACATCGGCAGACGGCTCATTGAGGTCAAAAGCCAAACCCGCTTTGAGGATAGAAGAAAAGAAGGAAAAGTGACTTCCTAGTCCTGAGAAGAACAGTGACTCCTCGTTTACAGAGATCCACTCCTCTTCCCCTAGGTGCTCCCTCCCATGCCACCTGGCAGAGAAAGCTCCCTCTCTCTCTCTTATTTTTTTTTTTTGTGGGACCAAGGTTCAAACTCAGGACCTTCCACTTGCCAGGCAGGCACCTGTGCCACGGGGCTATCTCCCCAGCTCCTTCTTTTAATCTTTTTTAAAAAAATTTATATTTATTTATTTATTTATTTACTTATTTATTTTTTCTTGTTTCAGAACCTTTGTTTGTTTACTCACTCATTTTTATGGCCGGCTCAGCCCACCTCCCCCAGGGCAGGGCTGGTGCAGCATGTGGTGCCGGGGATCGAACCGCGGTCCCTGAAGCCGCCCAAGCTTTCCCAAGAGGGCGTTTTAGACCACTGAGCCATCCCACTGGGCCCTAATCTTTTTAAATTTTATTTATTTATTTTTTTCTTGTTTCAGAACCTTTGTTTATTTATTCACTCATTTTTATGGCCAGCTCAGCCCGCCCCGAGAGCAGGGCTGGCACAGCATGTGGTGCCGGGGATCGAACCAAGGTCCCTGAAGTCTCCCAAGCTTTCCCAAGCAGGCGCTTTAGACCACTGAGCCATTCCGCCGGGCCCCAATCTTTTTTTTTTTTTTTTTTTAAAAGCTCCCTCTCTATAAGCACAGTGATCTCTCCTCATTCAGCATCTCAGGAGTAGCCTCAGAACCCTGGCTTGTGGTGACCCAAGGAGAGCGCCTAGGGAAGGCAGAGAAAGGGAGAGGGACGACAACCTTACAGAACTAAACACCGACAAGCCGGGCGTGGTGGCGCACGCCTGTAATCCCAGCACTTGGGAGGCTGAGGCAGGAGGATCGGTGCGAATTCGAGACCAGCCTGGGCTATAAAAGTGAGCTCAGGACCAGCCTCAACTGCATAGCCAGACCCTGTCTCAAAAAAGACAAAATAAATAAATAAATAAATAAATAAATAAACAAACACCGACAAGCAGGCCCACAGAGAGGAACAGGGGGAGAGAGGGAGCCCCCACAGAGCAGGTGGGGGAGACCCTGGAGGAGAATGAGTGCGCAAAGGCGAGGCAGACTTTGAGGCAGAATTTGCTGAATAATCCATGAGGCCTGGAAGGCACAGGGCTGGCACTGCAGGAGCCAAGTGGCTGTGGTGGGGGAAAGGGCTGAGGCTTACCCACAGGCCCATCATGGGAGACGGTGTGCATGCTGAATGAGAGCTCTTGGCCTGGGTTCTGCAGCAGCTCACGCCGCTTGGAGAAGGCCTTGGCAATCATCTTGCTCTTCTTGATCCTTTTCGGCTCATCATCACTCTGCCCAGTCAACCTTAGAGCAGAAAGGGTGACAACACCAAGCGGAAGGGCAGCTGCTTCCTGTCAAGTCTTTTATTTATTTATTTATTTATTTATTTATTTATTTATCTTGTTTCAGAACCTTTATTTGTTTATTCACTCATTTTTATGGCTGGCTCAGCCCACCCCGAGGGCAGGGCTGGCGCAGCATGTGGTGCCAGGGATCGAACTGCGGTCCCTGAAGCCGCCCAAGCTTTCCCAAGCAGGCTCTTTTGACCACTGAGCCATCCCACCAGGCCCCTCTTGTCAAGTCTTATAAAAGACCAGTGATTCCGTTCCCTCCAGGGAAGGAGGCAACACAAGGCCTCAGGTCCCTCAAGGGACTCTGAGGGGTACAAGCTTGCCCTGTGAAGAAAGGAGCCTGGAGTATGGGGCTCCTGGGCATCCTGTCCTCAAACTGCTCACTCACAGAAGATACTCCTCTCTGATGTAGCACTGGCCCAGGCCTCCCAGGTGTAGAAGGTGTCACCAGGGGGAAGTAGTGAGTCAGGAAGAAGGCCAGAAAAATTGCTGCCCAAGACCATGTGCAGGGAAAGGATTGTGAAATCTGAAGTGGGGGAGGGGCACTGAGGCTGAGAGTAAGATTGTCAGTTATTTTGTTTGGTTTTTTTGGTAATCGAACTCTCAACCTTGTGCTTGCCAGGCAGGCACAGTGCCATTGAGCTGTATCTCCAGCCCTCAGGGGGTGAGCCTGGAGCAGAATAAGCTGGCTACTGATCCTACCTGCACCAGGTGCGCCTCCAAATGAGCAGAGTGGCTTTAGTCCAAACCCAGGTGCTCATGGCAATGCCGGTCCCAAACATGGCAAACAGGTTGATCTTCTCCACCAGGAGGCTGGGGCGATTCTTGATCTCACAGTCAGGAATGGGCTTCTTGGTGGGCAGCCCAATGGTCACGTTGGCCTGGCATCTTTGGTGAGGGAGGATTGACAGGTAAGGCCTTCTGCATCCAACTGTCAGACGCCCAGACGATCAATCCAGAACCTGGAGAACTGAGCCCCACTGCACTGGTTCCTCATTTTGGTGCTGGGATAGAACCAGGGCCTCATGTATGCTAGGCAAGTCCTGTGCCAATGCACTGCATCCCCAGGCCCCTGAGATGTACTTTGTCACCACCTGGGAGCTTTGACAAGTTACTGCTACCTGGACCCACCCTAGACAATTACACTTCTAGGGCAGGGATCCAGGTATTACTGTGGGTTAAAGCTGCCCAGATTGAAACCTGGCACGTTTAGAATGGAGCTTGAAGCAAGTTGGAACTGGTGGTACATGCCTGTCATTCCAGTACTCTGGGGTCTGAGGCAGGAGGATCACAACTAGAGCCCTTGGAAACTCTGTAACTTAGTTAGACTCTCTCAAGATAAAACATTTTAAAGGCTGTGCATGTAGCCTAGTGTGAAGGTTCAATCTCCAGCATTAAAATGGGGAGGAGGGATGAACGAACTTGAAGCAGTCAAGCAGTATCCACTGTTTTGGTCCCTTTAACTGCTGTCCTGATAACAGGTGGTGCTATAATACTTTTGTCAGTAGAAATGCTTCACGTTCTAATTTATCCTCACTGAAACAAAAAAGCACCAGGAAAACTAGCAAACATGAACAGGTTGTCAAATTATTGTAGAGATACAGAGCACAGAGCTCTGCAGAAAACACAGAGTCCAACTTCTGGAGCTGGTCAGAGGTGCCAGAGTACACAATGGCTTAATAGGGGCAAAGGCGTCAGCCAGATGGCCAACAGTTGTAAGTGGAATGCAGAATTGAGGAGGGATGTGAAGGCTGTTTGCCATGTTTGGCCAAATACAGAGCCACTGTTATCATGGGTACCCAGATGCTATTGGTCTCATCTGAGCAGGGGCCTGGCAGACCTCTGGTGGGTAAGGAAGAGGATTCCATCCCTCCAGAAAGGCTCTAGCTCCCATCATTGCTGCCCCCAAACCTAGGCCCTTCACTCACAGCACATAGTCCCGGAAGCTGCGCTCCCACTCAGCCTGGTTGAAGAAGTCATAAAAATGGCAGCTGAAGGTGATCAGCACAAAGCCAAAGGCCAGGAAGCCAAAAATGCCTGTAGAAGACAGGGATAGTGGGGACATTGCTAAGCACAGACATTATGTGGTGGGGGAGAGGGTGCCTGCCCCACTGAGGCCTGAAGACAGTCAAGTCTGTGCTAAGTTCATAGTGAGGCTCAGGTCAAGAACTGGATCCTCCTCATCAGGTGTGGTGGTACAAGCTTGTAACCCCCAGTACCTGGGAGGCTGAGGCAGGAGGATTATTGTGAGCTCGAGACTAGCCTGCCTGAGCTACAAAGTGAGCTCAAGACCAGGCTGAACTACATAGCAAGAAGCTATCTCAAAAAGGTAAAAATAAGTAAGTAAGTAAGTAAGTAAATAAATAAATAAATAAATGCTCTGAGACAGCCAAAGGGCACTGCAGCAACTGTTAGAAGTCCCCATGCAAAAGGAAGGAGCCCGGAGAAGCAGTTCTGCTGTGCATAAACGCAGACTCTTCACATGAGAAAACCCTTTCTTTTGAGCTGCTACAACAACCACTGACACACACAGAACCTGTGCTTGTCCCATGCTGCCACATCCCAATAAATGACTGCATCATGGAAGTCCCAGAGCCCCAAGCTGACCAGACCTCAGAACCAAGTCCCTTGGGGACCACTCACCCAGGCGCAGCATGGTCTCATTGATTTTACTGGCAGCCTTCTCACTCAGTAGTCCTGGGTGGTTGCTCTTGATGGAGAAGAGAGTCATGACTCCTGCACACAAGGGGAACCTGAGGTGTCAGCAAGGGAAGCCGCTCTTGTTGGAGGGATGTACAGGGGAGAGGGAGTCGTTTGGCTCTGCAGCCCTAGGTTTAATCATGGTTGGGTGACTTAGAGCTTGGGGAACTAGAGACACTGGAGAATAGGACAGGTTAGTGCCAATTCTGCCTTGGACTGGGATGACTGGGGCAGAGCCACAAGTGGAGGAGACTGACAGGAAGCCTCCGTCCTGGCCCAGCTGTCTCTGGGGAAAGCAGCCAAGCCAAAGCTGTACTGACAGAAGAACGTACAACAGAGACTCAAACAGTACTGTTGAACAGAAATATAATGTGAGCCTGAAACATAATCGGTAATTTTCTAGTAGAAAAATTTTTAAAAAGCAACTGAAATTAATTTCAACATGTTTTATAAACCTAATATACCTAAAGTATAAGTATTCAACACACAATCCATGTACTAATGAACATCTCTTTGCTAATGAAATCTTTTATTCATCATTATATTTTGAGCCGGGCGTGGTGGCTCACGCCTGTAATCCCAGCACTTGGGAGGCTGAGGCAGGAGGATTGGTGTGAGTTTGAGACCAGCCTGGGCTACAAAAGTGAGCTCAAGGCCAGCCTCAACTGCATAGCAAGACCCTGTGTCAAAAAGACAAAAAAAAAATTATCATTATATTTTGGTGCTAAGTCTTTGAAAGGCAGCGTGTGTCACACTTACGACAAATCCCAATTTGCACTAGTTTCTTTTTTTTTTTTTTGTGGGACCAGGGTTCGAACTCACGACCTTGCACTTGCCCAGCAGGAACTTGTGCCTCGGAGCTATCTCCCCAGTGCCTGCAGTAGTTTCTTTTCTTTTCTTTCTTTTTTTTTTGTCTTTTTGAGATGGGGTCTTGCTATGCAGTTGAGGCTGGCCTTGAGCTCACTTTTGTAGCCCAGGCTGGTCTCGAACCTGCACCAATCCTCCTGTCTCAGCTGAGCACTGGGATTACAGGTGAGCCACCACGCCCAGCTTGCACTAGTTTCAATACATGTGGGCAGCAGCTACTGCACAGGATAGCACAGGCACAAATATAAACTAGAGGTCTAGACACTGCCAGAAAATTAATAGAGAAGACTGAACAGTTGACAGTTCCATAGGAGAAAACTAAAACAAAGCAAAAGCAATAACAACATAAAACTCAAAGAAAATGAGATAGATACTAAGGCTTGTCCTGGGATAGCAGAGTGGGACCGGGAAGTTACAGAGCAGTACAGCTGTCGATGTTGTGGAAACTATACTGTGTGTGTTGTGGGTATGAAGGAGATAGAAACTAAGCTCCAGAAGGTGGAACAGGTTGGTCCGTGTAGTCAGGATAGATCACCTAGATGTCTATCATCACACGTGTGCCCTGCCAAGCGGGGGCAGCAGCTGGAACTCAACCCCAGGCTTTTCTCTCCAATAAACGTACATCCCATAACAAGAGTTCATGCTCCTGCATCTACCTAGAGCAGTGATAGCAAACCTTTTAGAGCTTTTAATGAAAACAAATAACAGGGGCCTGGCGGGATGGCTCAGTGGTCTAAAAGCCCCTGCTTGGGAAGGCTTGGGCAGCTTCAGGGACCGCGGTTCGATCCCCGGCACCACATGCTGCGCTAGCCCTGCCCCCAGGGCGAGCTGAGCCGGCCATAAACATGAGTAAATAAACAAACAAAAGTTCTGAAATAAGAAAAAAAAAATTAAATTAAATTAAAAAAAAAAAAAGAAAACAAATAACTTGTATCATAGGTTCACCACCACTGGCCTCAAGAGTCACTTCTAATTGTGCAAGCAGCAGAGCTGACCACTTTCACTCCTACTTTCTTGTAACTCTGGCCTGACCCATACTCACCTCGGATGAGGAAGTAGCCTCCCACGATGAGTACCAGGCCAATTGGGGCCAGCACAAAGCCAGCACGGTATCGATAGTTCTTATAGCCCACAAAACAGATGCCACTCACTGAGTCCCCATCCACCTGAAGCAGGAAGAAACAGGAAAGACAGTCAGTCACCTCCAAGCCCACTCTACTCACATCCCCGGCCCCCTAACAGTCACATACCTGGGCCACAGCGAGGATTGCCACAGTGAGGACGAAGGGGAGTGACCAGGTGAGCAGGTGGAAGTAGGAGGTCTTACCCGAGAGGGGCTGGTAGGTGGTGCCCAGGGCTTTGAAGGAGGTGTGCCAAGCATAGGTGAGGACCACGAACCAAACCACACCAGCCATCAGGGCATAGTATACAATGACAAAGATGATGACACAGGACAGGGTCTCATTGGAGCTGTGCAGACATGTGGGGTCACTAGAGGTCACTCTGTGCTCCCTCTATCAGGTTTCACCACCCTGTCTCCAGGCCCTGAGCTGCTAAGGTCTGGAGGGTCCCCAGGAATTTGGGCTTGGAGACAGTGCCTAGGTCAGACTGGAAGTGGCTCCAAGAGGTGCCCTCTCAATAGATGCCACCAACAAAGGTCTTACACTTCCAAAGCCCATCCTTGTTGTGGTGTGCGCACTGCAGCTCACCTCCCCTCTTCTGGGTACCCAAGACACTTACGTGGGCTCCCCAAGCCTCATGGTGCCATCAGCTCGGCAGACGATCTCCCGGCGGGCACCGTCCATGAACTGGGCCAGCCAGCCAATGCTGCCCACAAAGAAACATGCATTGACGTAGAAGAGGATCACAGCGGGGTAGCGATTGGAGTTCCGCCAGTCAGCCACAAAGGTGGCCTGGAGAAACAAATGGCAGCTTTGCAAGGTGAGGATCACTCTGCTACTGCCCCCCTCCGTTCCAGGACCTTTACCTGAACCCCAGACCCCTTCCCGGGACCCCACCAAGTCTGTCCTATCTGGCCTAGCCTAACATGGCAACCTGTTCTCCCCACTACTGACCAGGGTGAAGAGTGTACAGAGCCCGGTGACAGCACCAAAGGTGGCGATGTAGCTGTGCATGTCCTGGTGCTCCGCCTCCGTGAACAGTGGGTTCTGGCACTGGATCCCACAGCCCTCCACGTCTTCATACCAGCTCTTGGGGTTGTCAGTCTGTACCAAGGGAGCCTCACACTGGCCTGAGCTGTTGAACTTGATGTTCTGCACCTCATTCTGGCAAGGAGAGAGGCAGCTCAGGGTGAGCCTTGAGCTTAAGACATGGCCCTGGAGGTAGCACACAGGGTGGCTGAGGCAGCGTTCCAAGATTCAAATCCCAGCCTTGCCACTCAGGCTGTGTTACCTTGGGCTATCTGGGCCTCTCTGTGCCCTTTTCCCAATCTATAAGATAGTACCATCACAGGGCTGGGGAGATAGCTCAGTAGAATAAGTGCTTGCTTGGCAAGTGCAAGGGCCTGAGTTCAATTCCTGGTTCCATGAGAGAGAGAGAGAGAGAGAGAGAGAGAGAGAGAGAGAGAGAGAGAGAGAGAGACAGAGAAAAAGATAGTAGGATGTAAGAGTTAAAGGAATATGTAAGCATAAAGTACTTTAATGGTATCTGTCATCTGTAATGAATGAAAGCAACTGGTATTATTACAGTCATTACCACTTTATTTATTTTTTTTACTGTCATTATCACTTTAGATCTCTTCTTTCTCACCCAGACTAGAGCCATTCATTCCCCTGTCTTGTGGATATTTCTTATCCATAATATGTAGACCTTTTTTTTTTTTTTTTAACAAGAAAAGAGACTTTAATCAGTTGTTTTTTTTTTTTGGTGGGACTGGGGTTCAAACTCATGACCTTACACTTGCCAGGCAGACACTTGTACCACAGAGCTATCTCCCCAGCCCCGAGACTTTAATCAGTTTTAAGTGGCATTTATAACACTAAGAGATAAAGGGAGCCTGGCATGGTAGCACACGCCTGTAATCCCAGCACTCGGGAGGCTGAGGCAGGAGGATTGGTGAGAGTTCAAGACCAGCCTGGGCTACAAAACTGAGCTCAAGGCCAGCCTGAACTGTACAGCGAGACCCTGTCTCAAAAAGACAAGAGATAGGGCCTGGCAGGATGGCTCAGTGGTCTAAAGCCCCTGCTTAGGAAAGCTTAGGCGGCTTCAGGGACCGCGGTTCGATCCCTGGCACCACATGCTGTGCCAGCCCTGCCCTCAGGGCAGGCTGAGCCGGCTATAAAAATAAATAAATAAACAAGAATTAAAAAAAAAAAAAGACAAGAGATAAAGGGGTAACAAATGGACATCTAATTGGTATGAGACATTATACTATATGCATCTTTTGTGCAAGTGAATGTGCATATGTCTGTGTGTGGATCCTCAGCGAATAACATTTAAACATAGAGCCACTGCTACACAAGAATATCTAAAGAGATTGAACCAGAGCAAGGCTGTTAGCAGTATATACATTTTATGTGAAAACAGATTCAACAGTTTGAACTGGCAGACAGAAGGCAACCTTGCCAAACACTACAGGTAAGGTCCCCACTTGGGCGCACACTTCCGCCCCTTCCATCTGCATACGGAATACATGAACAGTACTGAAAGGCAAATGAGGCACTCTGTGGTAACAACAGCCATTATTATGAACATATTGCACAAATTTTCTAGAATTAAATGTGTAGCTTATATCCTACTTATATTTATTAAAACTGAAACAATTGATGCTGCAGGTAAACTCCACTGAAGTTTTTTTTGTTGTCTATCTTTTCTTTAAAAAAAGAAAAGAGAGGTGCTGGGGGGATAGCTCTATGGCACAAGTGCCTGCCTGGCAAGGTCATGAGTTTGAACCCCAGTCCCACAAAAAAAAAAAAAAAAAAAAAAAAAAAAAAAAAAAAAAAAAAAAAAAAAAAAAAAAAAAAAAAAAAAAAAAAAAAAAAAAAAAAAAAAAAAAAAAAAAAAAAAAAAAAAAAAAAAAAAAAGAGAAAAAAAAAGATAGCATTAAAAAAAAAAAAAAAATCAGAGGGGCTGGTGAGATGGTTCAGTGGTCTAAAGTGCCAGCTCCATCCCTAGGACAGACTGAGTGAGGAGACAGCTCAGTAGAATAAGTGCTTGCCTGGCAAGAGCAAGGTCCTGAGTTCAATCCCTGGTTAAAAAAAAAAGAAAAAAAATCAGAGGGCCAACCAAATAGCTCAGAGGATTAAAGCATCTAACAAGCAGGCACAGGGATTCCCTACACCTGCCATGCTGGCCCCGCCCCTGGGGCCAGCTGAGATGGCAAATGAGACTGGGTATAGTGGTGTGGTGTGAGCCTGTAATCCCAGCTCTTGGAAGACTGGTGGATCACTACAAGTCCAGTTTGATCAGTAGTAAGACCCTGAACATTCTGTAGACCCTTCTCTAAAATACAAAAAATAGTAATTCAACAACAACAATGGTTAGCTGGGCGTGGTAGCTCAAGCCCGCAATCCCAGTACTTGGGAAGCTGAGGCATGAGGATCAGTGCGAGTTCGAGACCAGCTTGGACCACAAAAGTGAGCTCAAGGCCAGCCTGAACTGCATAGTGAAACTCTGTCTCAAAAAAAAAAAAAAAAGGGGGTCCAGCAGGATGGCTCAGTGGTCTAAAGCGCCTGCTTAGGAAAGCTTGGGCGGCTGCAGGGACTGCGGTTCGATCCCGGGTACCGCATGCTGCGCCAGCACTGCCCGCAGGGCAGGCTGAGCCGGCTATAAAAATAAATAAACAAATAAAGTCATTAAAAAAAAAAAAAA
>PVJA010037566.1:0-20312 GCA_004027025.1 Myocastor coypus | reverse complement strand
GGGGGTAAAAAAAAAAAAGGGGGGGGGGGGGGGGGGGGGAAAGGGAAGGCAGGCCGAGGATCCTGACCCAGCCGGAGCAGAGGCTCAGCTCCCAGCGGTGTGATGTGGGTCTGGGCTGGAACAGGTAGTTAGTTGCGGGAACACAGAGGCGGGGCAGAGGGGTGCAGGGATCTTACCCACGGCGGGTGCGCAGGCTCAGCTCCCAGCGGTGGGGTTTGGGCTGGGCTGGAACAGGAAGTTAGTCGCGGAAACGCAGAGCATCGTGAAATTCTTTAGTTGTTCTTTGTCATGAAGTATTTCACTTCTCCATTGAACTTGAAAGATAGTATTGCAGGCTATATCAGTGTGGGTTGGAATTTGTTTTCTTGCAAGACTTGTACTTTTGTTCCATTCTCTTCTTGAGTTGATAATATGCCATTATTCTGAACAGTTTTCCTTTAAATGTCATCTGTTTCTCTTCTCTAGTAGCTTTTAGTGTACATACTTTTAATACTGATTTTGACAGATCTCGATTATTATATGTCGGTATGGTTTTAATTGGGTTGATATTTGGAGTTCTATGTGCCTCAGTTACCTGAATGTCAGATTGTTTCTCCATATTGGGGAAGGTTTCTGCTATTTTGCCCATATTCTTTTTGTACCATTTGTATTGACTCCTTTGTCATTGATGCTTATTAGTCTCACATGGTTCGTTTTTGCATCATCTTGCATATGTTGAATTTTTTTGTGCATCCTAGTTATTTTTAAGACATCTTTTTTTTACCTTTTCACTAGCTACGATGGTGTCTTCAAGTTCTGAAACTCTATCTTCACTTTCATTCAAGAAGTTTTGCCAGTTTGAGATTGAGGTTTTAATTTCCTGTATATGTCTTTGAATTTGCTTTATACACTCTATTTCCTTCCTATATTGTTCCTTCAAGGATTCTATCATTTTCTATTCTGTTTTGTTGGTGGTGGTGTCTTACTTAGAAGAACTTCTTTCATTATAGTTATCATTCCTTTTCCTACTTCAGAGACAATTTCTGATCAGATTTTCTCTATACCTTTCTGCAGTTGACTCTCTACTTCAGAGATTTCAGGTGTATGATTTCCAATTTCTTCTATGCTGCTGTCTCCTGCATTTTTTCTGGGTGCGCTCAGGGCCTGAGAACGCATTTTGCTCCTCTTCGTCATTTTGTATAGCATTGTCCTCTGGCTTTCAGTGTAGAGCTTTGGTGTAGTTATTAGCTTAGCACTTACCAATATTCTTAACCCAAGAGAGATGATGTGGTTAAGGTCGTTATTGTTTTGTATTTAAAGAACTACAATTAGGAACACTAGTAATCGTTAGTGATATTTAGCAGTTGTCAAACTTTTGTAATTATTGGGTTTATAATTTCAACTATAAAAGCAAACATTATGTCTGTGTAGCTAAGCAGATATTACATTGAGAATTTGTATTTAAAATAATTCCCCTGGGCTGGTGAGATCGCTCAGCGGTCTAAAGCACCTGCTTTGGAAAGCTTAGGCAACCACAGGGACTGTGTTTCCATTCCTGGCACCACGGGAGAGCAAGCGCTTGCCAAAAGCAGTAAAATAGCTCCCCTAAGTTCTGTCTGACCACTTCCCCTCGATGTACTTGGAGTCTTCCAGGCAGGCTAGTTCACTCTGGTTACCTGTTGCACCCTCTCTTGATCAAGTGAGAAAGAGAGGATGCTTTCATAGATCTGCATCTAGCAAATTCTCTGAACTTACTGGGTCTGGCACCACCAAGTTTGAACTCATCCATGTGGGCCTCTTGGGTCTGTCTGCTCTGCTCAGCTTCTTCCTGTTGCAGCCCATGGAAGTAAGCCCACTTTGCCCGTCTGGCAAGATGTTCAGTTCATGGATTAGCTGGGTGGGTATAGCCACTAGCTTCCCTGTAGGGAGTTCTGTTACAGGGTTCCACAACAGGCCTGTCTGGTGAAGGAGGTTCCCAGGAGTGCAGAGTAGGGCCCCCACACATGCTGGGCATGGGCATTGGCTGGAAGAGGATATGGTTAGCAGGTTAGTGAGCCCACACCAAGTCATCTTATTTATTTATTTAACTTTTTTTGTTTTGTTTTTTGTGGTACACAGGATTGAACTCAGGACCTTTCTGTTGCCAGGCAGGCACTTATTCCACTGAGCTACCTCCCCATGTACTAGTCATTTTAGAGCAGCCTGGGTCTGGAGCACAGGTCTCCTAACTGCAGGGATGATGCTTTCTTATACTCATACTGCCTCATTAAGCTGGTTATATCCTGTCCATGGGTGTAACCTAATTAGCACCTCAAGAAATTGAGTACAGTGAACAAAGCCCAGAGACAGCTGTGGTCTGTTCCTGAAAATCCCGGAAAGTTGGGACTCCAGGTGATAGATGGCAGCATCCCCTGTGGGCTCTCTGTTGCTTTCTCCTTTGCTTGGAATGTTAACAATTAACATCTGTATGAACCTAGTAATAAGGAAAAGGTGGAAGTCAATGGCAGTCATAGTCACGTTCATGACTATGTACATGGTCCTCCTTTACTAAAGTGATTATGCACGAGATCATGTTTACTAGCCTGAAATAAAGCTGAGTTGCTTTTGGGGTTCTTTGCTCACTGAGGGAAAAATCTCAGTGAGTCTTCTAAAGCTCTTTCATTGGGTCGTCTTGTTTCTTTGGCACTGACTTGTAACATAGAACACAGGGGCATTAAAAGAAGGTGAAAAGCTCAAGAGTCTGTTACAAATAGAAGTCATCTGTGATATGGGTCAGAATGCTTGCAGATGGTCATTATGAAAGAGGAGGTTGCACAAACTTGAGGAAGAAGGGGTTGCAGTTGTTTCCTCAGTTCCTCTGTGGTCATTTTAGAAATTGCCTTGAGTGTGGGCTTTGAAGTGAGTAAAGGCTCAAGGTCTATTTATCCCAATTTTCCTTCTTTTAATTCATTCTACTTATATTGGATCTCTATCTCTTGCCTGTATTTCTATCTGGCCTCTTCCAAACAGGGAATATTAATCTCTGGGATGGTTCGCCACCATTTCTGTTACAACCACCCTTTGCAATCACTTTAAAAGGAAAAAAAAAAAACCTTATAAACAGCCTCTGAATTTGCATTTAATTTCATGCTGTTTTTAGGTTAAGTGATTTTGTACATTCCCAGAATACTCTGGTTTGGAGAGGATTTAAAGCCTGGCTTGTATCATTTTGCAAATAAATGTAGCTTATATCACATCAGCCACATCTAATTGCTTTATTTAAAAGTATTTTTTGATCTTTATGTTACATTTTAGTTTTGTTGTGTGTGTGTGTGTGTGCGTGTGTGTTGTAGTAGAGCCATGGAGAGTCTGTGATTCAAGTAGCAAAAAGAATTTGCCAGACGAGGATAAAAGTAGAAATAAGAATTTATAGTATATAGTTTCCAGACTATTCCTGGGGGGTTCTGGAAGCCTGCACAGGTACAGGTCACAATGCAACCTGAGCCTCATTCCCATCTGGGGCCCTGCTTGAAGCAAAGGAACTTTTCCATCCCCCACTTCATCGAGGACTCAGAAAGGTCATTCTTTGTGCATGTAGTCTCTGCGAATGCATAGCTAGAAACAGGGGCCCAACCTGGCTTAGGGATAAAAATGGTGATTTTTGTGTTGCAGACACATCTGTAAGTGTGTGTGTGTGTGTGTGTGTGTGTGTGCATGCGCATGTGCACAAACACTTATGAGTGCATATACATGTGTATGTGTGGGGGATCATCCATAACTCAGTCAGGCAGAAAGGAAAAGAGGTAAAATTGGGATCAGATGTCTTTGAAGAGAAATAGCACTGCCACCTGGTTATGAGCATCTGAGGTTTGCAGAACCCAAAGGGCTTTTCCAGACACCATTTTCATCATCTACAGTGTACTCTTGGGAGAGAAAAAAAGAAAGGGAAGAGGTTTAACTGTTGTGAGAGAAAGAACAGCTTTGCTACAGGAGTAAGGAAACACAGCTTGGGTAACTGACTTGTACAGTACTCTTGGATAAGTCTCATCTGACAAGCCTCAGTTCCTTCATTTGTGAAGTGTTAGGGTTGGACCAGATCAGTTGCTCTTGAAATGTGATCTCCAAATCAGCAGCAGCTGTATCACCTGAAAATTTTTAGAAATGCTGATTTTCAATCTTTATCCCTAACCCTCTGATGCTGGAGTTTTTAACAATCTACCCTGGCAAAGAGAATTACTGGATTGGAAGCATCTAGGCCTTTCATTCCAGCTTTGATTCTATTTGTTTGAGGTACTACATTTTAAAATATGTTCGAAACTGTGCTCTACATTTTTGAAAGGTGGTGGTGGTGGTGAAAATGATATTCGTAGCATGAAGCTCCTATTGCATTTATACCAAACTTCAACATCTAGGCCTATCCCTTAATACTGGTGTCCTTCATTCCTTATGAAACTTCTCCTAAGACCTTAAAGACAAGAGATGGTGTATGAATAGATAAGTTAGGTAAGGGAAGCTATTCCAGTTCATTAACAAAGAACCTATAAAAGACTGCTGAAAAATGAGAAAATAGGCACTTTCAATATTAAAAATGTCAGGGAAAAGAAAAGCTCACTGTGGGCTAGTAGTTGTGGCATTGGAAAGAATTGTTAGTATTAGAGGTTGTAGTGGGTTATTGAAGAATAGGAGGGCTTAAGTACTTTCTAGAAAAAGTGTGAGGATATGAGAGGTGAATGTGAGGTTTAGGCACAAAAGGAGCCAGAAAACTACAATGTAACCTCAGCTTTTTAAAGGTTATTAAAATTAGAAGAAAGCAGTTTATCAAGGTTTCTGAGTGATTATAGGGGAGTTGGCTAATTCTAGTCTTGTCCTTTTTATTCTAGACAGATAAAGGTTAGAAATGTTAAGGGCTGGCCTGATAGCTGAGCAGACTAAAGCGCCTGCTTAGGCAGATGCAGTGGCTGAGGTTCAGTCCCTGCGTGCGGTGCTTTGCCCGTGAGGTGCACTGAGACTTGAGACTGGGAGTGGTGGTGCACACCTGTAACCCCAGCACTTGGGAGAGTGTAAACAGGAGGATCACTAGGAGTATGACCTATGTAGTGAGACCCTGTAGACCCTGCCGTAACATACCAAAAAAATGTGAACATGGTAACAATACAGGGAGGAAGTAGATACTGTTGTAGAAATTAAGAATTGAGTAATTAAAATATTTATACTTTTATTTAGCAACAAACTGGTTTTAGACACACTTCTAAAGTAACCTTAATCTCTGGACATTTTGGCTGAGTAAATTATTTTATGTAAGATAATAAAATTAATGAGTGACCTGGCACTGGCATACCAGTTTTGGTAGCTTCTAGAGTAGTGTTTCCCTTGTAATATGTATCTGCCCTGAGGCCTCTGGTATGGAGTACTCTGGTCAAGATGCAGAGTTTAGGATGGATGTTTGAAGTATAGCTGAAAGATGGTTAGGGTAATATTACTGTGAATATGGAATGTCAGTCTGAAACTTTTTACTGTAGGTAGCAGGATGCTTCTGAATTTCTGGAGCAGAGAGATGTGGTAGCATGTGTAATTTGGGAAGATTACTCTAAGAGATAGTACAATACCCGGTGAATCAGAGTAGGACAATAGAGGAAACAGAACAGCTAAGAAGTAATTCATACTATTTATAGAAATCCCATAGACTCTCTCCCTCCTCTGATGTTGAGTACCTTTGTGATTTTAACAGAATAAATGATTTAACTTCAACACTGAGCATTTCCTCTGGGATCGTGAGCATTGGTGATAGGGATATTTGGAAGCTGGAGTATTTCTGGCCCTGGAACATAGCATCTTGGAAACAGCTTCTCCTTGAACAGCACTTAGATCTAGAACTTACTAAACTACCGTGCTGCTCTGTGCTCTCCATTTTCATTTTGCACTCAGGTATTGATGTGTTACATGCCTGGGATTCACAATTTAGGAAGTACCTTGCACTTTCATTTGCCTCAGGCCAAGAGAAACTGCTTGTACATGTTACCATATCAGTTGCATCACCCAGTCAGCAATGGAGACCATAAGTACTACAAAGACTCTAATAACTTATACATTCTAAGGCTCTTCTCATTCTCATTATCTTGTTTGTTCTTACATTACATTTATGACTTGAGCTGGGCTTATGCTCATAATTCATTAGGTGAAACAGAACGTCAGTGTGGAGGAAATAATGTGTCATATAGCCAATGTGTGTCACAGCCTACTTCTTTTGCCTTCTAGGTAATATTATATGCTTATACTTGTGTTGTTTGAGTTGGGGTGGCCACATTGAAAATTTGTTCAGATTTCACACAAGGTAGATATTTACTTGTGAAGGATGAAAGTCAGATTTCTGCTCATTTTTACTAAGGTCTTCTTCCTCAATACCATGTTGTCTCCTCTCTTCAAATCATTGTAGCTGTTTGCCACAGGTTTGTACTATCATTCTGTTTGATGCCATTGATACTTCTGGCGAAAATGTATTATTTTTCAGGCAGTCTGACATGTTTTCTTTTCCCATCTTACAATCTTATCTTCTGGATAGCTGAAGCAAAGGCACAGCTGACAGTCTTGCTTTCCTTTAACCACCCCAAATACAGAATCAGATTTACTTTGGATAAAAACACAAAGAGCCAATTACTGGCTCTGAGATAAGATCAGCACTACACACAGCAGCCTTAAAATGTGGATGGCACAGGATCTTTGGCTGAAGCTGTTTGAGTCCAAGTGTTACAGGATTTGAGTTCAGTCTTTAATGTAAGCCAAAGGCAACACCAACCAGAGTAGCATCAGCCCAGCTTTCAGAGTTCACACAATGTCATGCTGTCTGAATTTTCATCATGAATGTTCTCAAGATTCAAATGCAAAGGGAACTGGACTGATTTCAACTGGAAAATATTCCGGCCATCTCGACATTCTTTGGAATAAACTTCTTGCAGCTGTCATGGGGTGGCCCCCTTCCCTGTGAGTGTGTGGCTTTTCCAAGACTCAAACTCCAGGGATCTGGAAGGGAAGAGGAGGAGGAGCTTCAGGTTCTGTGACAGCCAAAATCCCCTGCCCTGACTCTACATGTACATCTGGTCAGTGTTTGCATTTTTCAGGCCTGAAATTTAGACTCTGGGTTTGAGGGTATGGATAGGGCAAAGGGATTCATGAAACAGGTTCTTGCTGAGCTGGCTAATGTTTCCAGCTGGCTGCATTTCTTTTACTAACTGGCTTCCAACAGGAAAAAGTCATCTTCTGATGCAAAATCAGAAGTACCCTTTGTACAGATACTCCAGTTGAATTGGGATTGGAGTGTGTGGGAAGAATGGATTCAGGTCCAAGGTCTGCCATTAGCATGCATTATAGCTTTAAGCAAGACAGTCATTTCTACTTTGTGGCTCTTCTTTCATTTAAAGTGGAATTATTAACTCTTCTTGCTTATATTTTTGGAATAAAAATAAGGTATAAGAGACCTTCATGAATGTGCTAGTTGAAATGGAAGAATGCAAACAATTTATTCTAACCTCTCATTAGACCCAGGAAACTAAGTTAGTTGCTCTTTTTTTTTCTTTCCTTGCTGTACTGTGGTGTTGGTAGAATGACATAGTATGATAAAACTTCTATGATCATAGGGTAAGGGAAAAATAGTAGCAAAAGCAGTAGTATAACCTGATATGAAAAAGAGATAAACTGAAATTAAATCAGGTCCTAAAATCTTATCAATGAGATAATTGCCAATGGCTGGAAGCAAAGTTTGATGGTAGTGGAAAGCAAGATGATAGGATCAGGAATAATACCTGGGGTATCAGGATGATAGAGGTTTTGAAGGACAACTATACTTCCCTCTGTCTACTGTGCTTTAGAGTGGTGCTAATTCTGTTCCAGATGTTGTCTTCATGAACTTCTCAGGATGCTAGGCTTTTGGCCTAGATTTATTATCTGCAAGTCCATGATTTCCTTTGGTTAAGGATACTCTTTGAGATTTGTATATCTTGAAGTATCAGAGAACAAATAATTTCCATTCTAAGAGCTCACTTTGTTTCTACAATGTTCTGTTGTTCCTACCGCTGACTTGTCTTCCGAGGTCCAAAAATGCGTTGTGCAGTATGATAGTCATCAGATAGTGTATCATCCTTGCTTTGCTTTCAGGCATAGATAACTGAATGCATGGCATGACAAAGAAGAGAGAAGAGGAAAGGAAGGGGAAAAAACAAGACTAGACAAAGAAAAGAAAAGAATATTAAGCTTCTAAAAGTCAGGGTTCATAACATCTTAGGAGCAAAGAAAGGCATTTCTTATTTACGAGATTTTCTTATAGAGCACAAAAAGAAAGAAAATGGGGAAGAAAAAAAGCAAGCAAGCAAAAAAGAAAGAAAGAAAGAAAGAAAGAAAGAAAGAAAGAAAGAAAGAAAGAAAGAAAGAAAGAAAATCTGGGAAGTGTTATTGGATTAGGCTCCAGTTTACTTGATAAATATATGCCTTTGCACTAAACCTCAACACTTGGGTTATTGTTTTGCTTCCTGTGTGATAGCCCTTGGTACACTGGAAAGAATATTTAAAGGAATTCTTTCACTGGGCTCTTCCCTTAAATATGGAAGGCAGCACAACAGAAGTTACTATATCTCTTTGACAAAGAAGCAATAATTCAGGGGAGATTGATAATCCATGCCTTTATACTCAGCAGTCTAGAGAGTCTGAGACAGGAGTTTCAAATCAAATCAAAAGTTTGAGAACAACCTGGAAACTTAGAGATTCAAGAAGATCCTATCTACGCAAAAACAATAAAGTCTGGGGATGCATCTTCATATAAAAGCTGTGCACTCAATTTACAATACCACAAAGCAAAAGCAAAGAAAAAATTAAGACTACCTCATTTAACACATACTTCTATATCAGTAATCCTGAAATCATGGTCCTCAGTGCTATACGTTATGTCTCAAGCTTATCTAATATATGTAGTTTCTTTGTAACACATATCACAGCCTTTGTGAGCCTGGAAACACTCGCTAGCACCATACTTTAGGGGCCATGTTGGAAAATCAATAAAGCTATGGAAAAGTGCAATGAAACAGGGTCATGAAAAAGTCATTTATTTATAATATGATAGTTGAAACAAAAGTCAGGCTGGAGCCTGTCTTGCCAACACTCTGAGAGGCTGAGGCAGGAAAATCTCAGGTTTGAATCAAGCCTGTGTGACTTAGCAATGTGGTGAGATCCTTTCTGGAAACAAAAGATAAGAAAAACAGTGTATCTTAGTGTGAAGGACTTGGGTTCAGTTGAGAGAGAGAGAGACAGACAGACAGACAGACAGAGACAGACAGAGACACAGAGAGAGACAGAGACAGAGATACAGAAAGATAGAGACAGAGACAGAGACAGAGAGACAGAGAGGGAGGGAGACAGAGAGGGAGGGAGAGACAGACAGACAGACAGAGACAGGGAAAGAGTTTCTCATGTGAGAGAAAGCATGCAATATTGAAACTCATGTGCCTGATTTGTTTCGCTTAACATTAAGGTTTCCAAATGTATTCAATTACCTAAGAATGCCTCTGGTTTATCTTTCTTTGTGGCAAAGTAGTATGCCAGTGTGTATTTCATACATTCCTTAAGTCCATCCAGAGAGGAAATTCTGTATTCATTTAAATTTTCTTCTTTTTTTTTTTTTTTGGAAGCTTTAGGATTCTTCAAAAATCTCTTTAATAAACCTGAAATTTATCTTGATGGTTGATGTATCTAATCATTTGGGAAGGCAACAAACCATAGCCTCCAATCCCCTCATCTCTTGAGCACTGTGTCATTCCTGCTGCCAGGAAAGTGCCACATAGGACCTTGGAGAATATCTAAGAAACTTACAAACCATGTAAAAATAGGGAAAAGATTCTTTAATGGGAAGGAATCTTTCCCCATTAAATCCAAGTGCTGAATATTAGGAGATGAGAAGGAGCTGGAAATATTCCACAGATATCTCATGACTACATTCCTCAGTGAAGCAAGGCACCATGAATCTAGAAGCCTGGTCACTGCCAGGGATGAGAAGGGTAGGATGTAGTTCTCTCTGTGCTCAGGAAAGTAGTAGAGTATTGTCAAGGATAACTTGCATTATAATCACCTCAGCTGTTCATTAGAACAGATAACTGAGTCTCACTGAAGACCTACTGAATCAGAGTATCAGTGATCTAGTGCCAAGAATCTGTATTTCGATTTAGGTTTTTAAAATTGTAGTAAAATACATGTAATGTAAAATTTATAATTTTAGTCCTTTTGTCTTTTTTAAAGTACTTTTTTGTTACTTTTAATAAGAAATAACAATATGATAGTTTCAAAACACATTAGTAGTACATTGGCAATAGTTGACACATTGCATCTTATTGTCCTCATAGTAGTTATACAGAGCACAGGGTGTAGACATGATAAATTTTCTAATTGATATTGGTAAAGAAAGAAAAAAAGTCTTCTCTTTGAACTGAGAGGAAGTAGTTGTATACATAGTCCTTCCAATGTTCCATAATTGCATTGGGTTGCTGGTGAAACTGACAGTGTTGTAGGCTGTTGATTTAAGCCTCTTACAGCTCATCATACTTGTCTAGCTCTGTATTTTATGCCTCATAATTCAGCTTTTCCACTGGGTGATCAAGGGCAAGTTAAAGCAAGACCTGTATAACAAAACCTTCAGCTTTTGTACCTTCCAAGGTCAAATCCCCTCAGGATCAACTTTGGAACCATGTACAGTGCTTCGCAGAACTGTTGTCAGTGTCAGCCATTGGGAAGAATCACAGCCATTGCTTGACCAGTTTGCTTCTGTGAAAGCCTGAGAGAATGTTTTTTTCTCTAGGTAACTCTCCTTAGACACACTATACTTCATTTATTCCTTTCCTCTGAGGTCACATAATCTCCTTGACCAGAAAATTTGGGAAACCAATGAGTTATAGGATGTTATATCACAGGTTCTTGTATATCCTGAGTCCTCACTGACCTTGAAGGACTAGGGCCAAAATGTTGGCTATCCTTGCAACTGTTCTTTTTCTGCAATTTTTGGTCTGTTAACTTACATTCTCAACCATCCAGCAGAGAAGCTTCATGATTCATAGGTAATTGAGCTTCACATCACTATCTTTCTGAATATCAAACATCTTAGATTTAGCCTGAAATTGGTATTTTCCATCAATTATTGATATTCTAATAAATCTCTATAGAATGTGATAAAAGCAGTTACATTTTTATGCAGACATTTAGAAATCCAAGAATGTACAAAATTGCAGCCTGTCAAGCCTATGGCATTTTGTCTAGTCTCTTATCAATGAATACCCTTTTTTTTGTTAGCCAACCATTTACTTGAGAGAGAGTATAGCAGTAACTGAGCTTACATTAGAAGCAGTAAAAATCTAAAAGACCAGAATGACAGGCATTCCAAGCATAGATTTAAGTTGCACGTTGCTATCATCAATGTGGAAAACATTTTGAAGGTTCTTAGGACCCATATCTGATTCATCCTGTGTACATAAGTGCATAGTTTTGCTCCTGCTATGTTTCCTCTCTTTTGTGTTTGTAGTCACTTTGTTGTTTAATCCATAAGTCTTTGATTTCCATTCAGCTGTGCAATTTTAGCCTTTTTAAACATACATTTCTGTACACTTAAGTATACAGAATTAGCCGGGTGTGGTGGCTCACACCTGTAATCCTGGCACTTGGGAGGCTGAGGCAGGAGGATTGATGGGAGTTCGAGGCCAGCTTGGGCTACAAAAGTGACCTCAAGGCCAGCCTAAACTACACAGTGAGACCCTGTCTCAAAAAGACAAAAAAAGGCATGCAGAATTAAGTATTATTACAGTATACAGCATTAAGTATAATCACAGTGTGGAAGAACTATTACCACCATTCATGTCCAGAACCCTTTTGTCTTCTCAATCTGAAACTCCATACCCAAATAAACTCCAGAGGCATCGAATAATTGCTTCCTATGCTCCTTCCTATTCCTCATTTCCAGTAACTACTGTTCTCTGTCTCTAGGAATTTGAGCAATCTACAGAGATCATATAATATTTGTCCTTTTAGATAAAATCAGACTTTATTTATTTATTCATTTATTTATTTATATTGTACAAGATCTCACTACGTAGCTCTGACTCATAGTGATGTTCCTGTTTCATGCCTCCCAAGTGCTGGGATTACAGGCATGCACTACCATGCCCAGGCTCCATTGCCAGCTCAACATGCCTGAGAGCGAGGCTGGCATGGTAAGCAGTACCAGGAATCAAACCCTGTCCCCTGTGCTTCCCTGAGCAAGCACTTAGTCTGCTAAGCTATACCTCCAGCCCTAAAATCAGACTTTTAAATGCATCAAACTGTAGGTGACAAGCCATATCTCAGTTTGCATAATATCTTCAATCTCTTATTATTTTAGCAAAGCTAAGTGTGATCCAGGGACCTCAAGGGCTACCACATCCCATTAGGAGGGTCCAGCATGAAAATGACAAAATGCTAATAATGCTCAGAAGACAAAAATGGCAATACACTAAAAGAAATACTGATTTTCTCATCTGTGGAGTTTTTTAGAGGGTGGTTGGCAAAAGTCTTCATGAGGAGAAAAATATAGGTCTCTTTTAATACATACAAATCCTAAAGACAATTACAAATTTTAAACATAGCCTCTTTGAAAAATATAGTGATTTTCCCATTAAAAGACATGTTTTTGTGTTAACAGTCTTGTTTTGCGCTGACTGTTGTTCTTACTAAATAGCAAATTTCTAAATTTGTTTTATATCCTAATGCTGTAGGAAACTTAGATAAAATATTGTAGGCAGTCAGATAGGGCTAAGCCCTGGAAGGAATGAGCACAAAAGATGAGATACCTTGCAACTGTGGGAAAAACGGGCACCTCAGCTGTTGGTCAGACTTCAAGACAAACACATAAAAAGAATGGACTCACATACTCGCTCAGTATAAACATCATGGACTGGTATTATAAATAGGTATCTATCAGCTTGAGAAATCCAACCCCCTACAGGAAGAGCCCCTGATCTGTATTCATGCCAGCTTGCCATGTGACTTGCCTCTCCATTTGTTCCCAATTTATTCAATTTTACCTGAACAATTGTACTTGTAATCCTATTGGTTGACCATAGTTTTGTCTCAACCATGCCCATCTTCTGATTTTCCATTTTTCCCACCTTAGACATTCTTAATGTCATAGATTTGCTCTCTAAAATTCCTTAGAAAAGACAGGTTCTACGCAACCTAATTGGAAACCCTTCTGTTTCTGTGTTGGACAGAAGTTTTCTTTGCTAATATATATATATATATATATATATATATATATATATATATATATATATATATATATATTCTGTTCTTAACCTCTGTTCCTAAAATTCATTTTGTATTGTTAGAGAATATAAGCACGTTCCATATATCAACTCTCAACGAGGCAGGTTGTTTCTTTCCCCTATATCACTAACATGGAAGATATCAATAGATGTGAACTATATAAACAACATTTTAAGGATCCTGACAAAAATTTCAAGCATATGATAGGATTATAACAGCAAGTGGAGGGGGCTGGGGAAATAGCTCAGTAGAATAAACACTTGTCTGGCAAGTTCAAGGACCTGAGTTCAATCCCCCTGTCTCCGTAAATAAACAAATAAATAAATAAAAAAATAAAAGCAAGTGGTAGAACTGCCACATTATCTTAACCTTCTCCACAGTAAAGGGTGCACAAAGTGGCACAAGATCAGCATTTTAACAAGTTTCCTAAGTGAAGATTATGCACATTAGAGTTTGAGGTTTGCTGCTGCATACAATCCCTACTTCATAGTGATTTTGAGTGAATAATATGGCCCAGTAGTAGGCCCTGCTAAAGATTAAGCAATTACAGCAACAGCACGTGGGACAGTGTTGTTGCAATAGCGTAGAAGATACATATCTCCAAGCACAATGTAACACTCCCTTGGGGCCCACATTCTCTTTGACTCAGCCAAATAAAAATCTGTTATGCTTTTCACTGACATATCCTGAAATTCTGTTTCTGTGCCAAGAACCAAGAACTCACTCTGACAGGGTATGGTGGCATACCTATTCTGGGAGGCTGAAGCAGGAGAATCACAAGTCTGAGACCAGTCTGGAAAATTCACTGAGACCCTGTCTCAAACCTTGGAAATGGGGCAAGGGATATTTTGGCTGAGGGTTGTAGCACAATGAAGGGTCCTGGTTTCAACTCCTAGTATAAAAAAAATGTTGATTTTCAACAGTATTAAGCCACCATTGTATTGACTCAGTAAATGTTTACTGGATGACCAATATATACAAGATGGCATTCTAGATACCAGAAGTAGGCCAGTAAATAAAGCAGCGATCCTGACCAGTCTGAAACTTAACTTGTTGCTGGATGGCAGTTTTCAGAAAAAAATAAAACATATTATATTTGATGGTGTTAAGTGCTGAAAAGAAAAAGAAAACAACTTTGTTTGCCCTTGGATCCTATTTACCTCTTCTATGAGTGAAAATCCTTAGTAGGGTAGATGACACTTGGTTGAATAGATGCTCTTTGGTAACCAGGCATATAGAGAGCCAAGTTATGGGAGACTGAGGAGAGATGAAGTGGGGAAGGCCAGGCAGGGCCAAGGATCACCCTTCTGCTTCATCAGAGTCTATGCAAGATGCACTTTGCATACCTGGTACTTCACATATTACTTCCCTGCACAGGTAGACTTTCCTCACCCTACTCTACAGGTCATTTAGAGAATTGTGGAAGATTTCTTGAGTGACAATGTTGTCACAGAAAAAATAGGAAGGATTAAAAGAACATGCTGTAGCCGTGACATTGAAAAATTTCTATTGTTCAATTCACATAATAAGAAAGAACATTCCTTGGTCTTGGGTGCTGGAACTGCTTTGGCGGTGCTCATTACCCAACACTGAGCTTTTCAATTAGGCCATGCTGTTCCACATATTTAGACTTAACTTGCAGACTCAACTTATGTAGCATATCTGAGCCATAGTTAATCAGTCATGACTGAATTGTCTCTTCATGGGAATGGAATATCTCATACAAACTATAGCATATGAAAGTTGTTGAGCTCATAGTAAGGTTCTTAGTATGAATATAGCATTCAAGTTGTCTGGAATCATATTGTTATTTGTCCCTGTTTTTTCTAGCTGCTCATGTACAATAGGAAATTCGTATGTCAAGGAACATAGGTAATAATTCTTCCTTTTATATGCTACATTGTTTTCCACAGAGTATTTTTCAGATCCTCAGGTAAGATTTAGATGAATCCTTTGACAGCACATACTACTTAGATTCTTAAATTTCATAGGATTTACTTCTTCATCCTTTAACAGCCAGCTTCAGCTTCACTACTCTTTGACTATGTCTTTCACATGTTTTGTCTTTCCACTTCTCAATAAACAAAAATCTTAAAATGCTATATTCCATGTGTAGTCACTCTACCATTGTTTCAAACTGCAGTTATTTTGAGAGAGGCATAACTAGGTGAAAAATAGGCTTGGAATTTCTTGATCTGGGGAGCTTTAGGTAAAGTTAAAATATTTATGTTATCTAAGATACTCAGTTTTCTACATTTGACATCACCACACTGATATACCCTGCAAATCTCTCTTTCAAGTATGAGGGAGAAGTGAAACACTTCCATGACAAAGAACAACTAAAGAACTTCATGATGTCAAAGCCAAAACTACACAGTATACTAAAAAGTATTTTAGATAGGGACCAAAATGATCTGAACTCAAAAAATGAGAACAGAATGATCCCACCAAATAGGGCAACAAATTAAACAGAGGAGAGAAACTGGCAAACAGTAGTAAGTAAAATTCATGTCAATCCTAAGTCAATACATTTCAATTATAACCATCAATGAAAATGGCCTCAGTTCTCCAACTAAAAGAAATAGACTGGCAGAGTGGATAAGGAAGAAATATCCAACAGTATACTGTATACAAGAAACACACTTAACTCATAAAGAAACTCATAGGCTAAAAGTGAAAGGATGGAAAATAATACTACATGCTCCCACACCTCAAAGAAAGGCAGGGGTAGCAATCCTATTTGCAGACAGTCTAAACTTCAAAGCAAGATTGACCAAGCAAGATAAAGAAGGTCACTACATACTGGTTAGGGAAAAAATTAAAGATGAAGAGGTAACACTCACAAATATGTATGCACCCAACACAGGACCAGCCAGTTATATAAGACAAACCTTAATGGACATTTAAAATCTACTATCCAATATCATAATCTTAACAGGAGACTTTAACATACCCTTAACTGAAAAAGATAGTTCAAGCAGACAAAAAAATTAGCAAAGAAGTAGCAGAACTGAAGCAGAACTTCGAACAACTGGACTTACTCAACACACACAGTGTTCCACCCAACAACTCTAGAATATGCATTTTTTTCAGCTGCACATGGGACATTTTCTAAAACAGACCACATATTAGTCCGTAGGTCATAATTAAGTATAAGCAAGAAAACAGAAACTATCCCATGCATATTATCTGACCAAAGTGCAATGAAATTGGAAATAAATGACAAAAGAAACCACAAGAAGAACAGAAATACATGGAAATTAGACACCATCCTTCTAAGAAACCAGTGGGTTATAGACAAACTTAAACAAGAAATTAAACAATATCTAGAATTTAATGAAAATTCAAACACAACCTACTGGAATTTATGGGATGTAATGAAAGCAGTTCTTAGAGGAAAATTTATAGCTCTGAACTAACCCATTAAGAAAATAGAATGGAAACACATACCCTAATGCAGCATCTAAACCGACTAGAAATGGAAGAAGAAATGAAATCCAAAGCCCAAAGATGGGAGGAAATTATAAGAGTAGAACAGAAATTAATTCAATTGTGACAAAGCCAAAAGAAAGAATTAATGAATCAAAAAGTTGGTTCTTTGGAACATTAAATAAAATTGATAAGCCCCTAGCTAACCTCATCAAAAAGAGGAAAGGACTCAAATCCAAGCAATAAGGAATGTAAAGGGTGAAATTACTACAGATACAGCAGAGATTCAGAGGATCATAAATAGCTACATTTTTTACTTTAATTATTTTATTTCATTTTTAATTAATTAATTAATTTTTACATATAGTACAGAGTTTCAAAACCAGAAAAATTTAACAATGGTTATATTACATATTTTCATCATTGGATCAGTTTAGATGAATAGATATCCATGTATAAGATTGATCAAACAATTAAACATTAATACTTAGGAAAAATAAATAGCTACTTTCAGAATCTTTACTCTCACAGAATTGAAGACACAGATAAAATGGACAGATTCCTAGAAAAGTACAAATATCCAAAACTAAATGAAGAAGATATAAGAACTCTCAATAACCCAATAACACCCAATGAAGTACAAAATGTAATAAGAAGCCTACTGACAAAGAAAAGTCTAGGATGTGATGGATTCATCACAGAATTCTACAAGAAATTTATAGAAGACATAATCACAGCACTCCTCAAACTCTTCAATGAAACTGAAAAAGAAGCAATCCTTCAAAAATCATTTCTAGAGGCAAGACTACACTGCTACCAAGAGCAGAGAGAGATGCAACTAAAAAAGAAAACTACAAGCCAATTTCTTGCATGAACATTGATGCAAAAATTCTCAATAAAATCCCCACCACAAGAATACAATAAATCATGAAGAAGACTATACACCATGGCCAGGTAGGATTCATCCCAGGGATACATGGATGGTTCAATATATGCAAATCTATAAATTTAATGCACTGTATCAATAGAGCCAAAACCAAAAATCACACAATCATCTCAATTGATGTAGCAAAGGCCTTTGACAAAGTCCAACACTCATTCACATTCAAAGTCCTGCAGAAAATTGGAATAGAAGCATTCTACCTCAAGCTGATAAAAATCCATCTATGACAATCCAACAGCCAACATAATTCTAAATGAGGAAAAACTGAAATTTTTTACTCTCAAATCTGGTACAAGACAAGGATATCCTCTATCAGCACTACTATTCAATATAGTCCTGGAATCATTAGCTAGAGGCACAAGACAAGAGAGAGAAATAAAATAATAAGAATAGGTAAATAAGAAGGTACACTACCATTATTTGCAGATGACATGATCATCTACTTGGAAGACACCAAAAACTCCACCAAGAAGGTACTAGAATTAATGCAGAAATTCAGTAGCATAGCAGGTTACAAAGTCCGCACACAAAAGTCAATAGCATACCTCTACGAAGATAACAAATACACTGAGAGAGAAATTAGAGAAACAGTGTCTTTTATGATAGCACGAAAGAAAAATGAAATTCTTAGGAATAAACCTAATGAAAGAAGTAACAGACTTTTTCAATGAAAACTACAGTATTCTGAAAAAGGACATCCAAGATTACAGAAAATGGAAAGATGGTCCCTGCTCCTGGATAGGAAGAACCAACATTGTGAAGATGGCCATACTTCCTAGATTCTTATACAGATTTAATGCAATCCCTATCAAAATACTTCAACATACCTCATAGACTTGGAGAAATAATTCCTAAAATTTATTTCAAACCAAAAAAGACCCAGAATTGCAAACACAATCCTGGGCAAGAAAGGTAAGGCAGGAGGAATTACAATTCCTGGCCTAAAGTTATACTACAAAGCTACAGTGATAAAATCAGCACAGTATTGGCAAAAAATAGACCTGAAGATCAGTGGAATAGATTAGAAGATGCACAAGCAAATAGAAACTTATTCAGCCACCCCATCTTCAACAAAGGCGCCAAACATGCTTACTGGAAAAAAGATAGCCTCTTTAACAAATGGTGCTGGAGAAACTAGTTCACTACATGCAGAAAACTAAAACTTGAGCCAAGCCTATCAACATGCACTAAATTAAAGTCAAAATGCATTAAAGATCTAAATATTAAAGCAGAAACAGTAAATTAAATCTCCTGAAAGAGAAAGCAGGAGAAATTTTGAAGACAATGGGGTAGGAAAGAGTTCATGGACAAAAACTCAAAATGTGCATTTAACACTTGAAAGAATCAACAAATGGGACCATCTACAGCGAAGAAGCTTTTGCATGTCAAAAGAAATTTCCAACAGACTGAAAATGCAACCCACGAATTGTAAAAGGATTTTAACTAATATGTATTAAGACAAACGTCTTTTTTCCAGAATTTCTAAAGAACTAAAAACCATCAGGGTCCCAAAATTCAAAGATCCAATCCAGAAATGGGCTTCTTTTTTTTTTTAATAGTTAAGAGACTTTATTCTAATAGCTATAATTACAGTGCTTGTCAAAATGAAAACTGAAAACAAGTATACAAAACGGTTGATTACTAATTGTGTATTGAAAGCAGTAAGAGGTTTCACAACGCCAAATAAACCAGTTCTGAAGTTTTCCAAGGTGAATTTAACAGCTCCAGCTTCTTCAGTGTTTTTCAAAATACAAAAGAAAAAGTAGAGGTCTTTTCTGATGGCAAATCGGACGCTTGCAGGCTGAGAGAGGAAGCTACTTCACACATGGAGGTGGGGGTGCTCTGGGACTGTGGTCTGGAGTGGACCAACCGACCCAGCACGCACACGCTCCTGCTGGTGAGACCCAGACTTTGATCAATGCAAGTCCCAAGTGGGCACTGGGAATAGGCCGCCACTCCAGTTGCACGATGACGAGTGAGAGGTTGGGCCCCATACCCCTCATGACCCTCCCCACTACCCCGAGGTGACAGTGTGAACATGAATACAAGCACAATGCTATGGAATGCAGGTTACCCAAAGACAGGCGCGCTACAGGGTCTTGACTGTGACCATGCAGTGGATGGCATTTGTTTGACATATCTCTGGAGTTCCCAGAGAAACAGCTGATCTGATGATCAGGCCGAAAACTGCACTAGGAACAGTCTCCCTTCTGTGTGTTCAAGTGTTCTCCTCACCTTATAATTTATAACTATTTTTAAAAATGCACTGAGTTTGGGTTCTACACCACCCACCAAATGGATCCTGACACCAATCTACAGCTCAGGGGCTCCTGGAGTCCAGGGGCCCATGCACCCAAATCCCTTCTCAGTACTAACAGTCAGTTGATTTTTTTCTTTACAATAAAAAAGCTGAGTAATATTGCATAGGAGTCCAGAAACTGCCTCAGTGGAAACAGAAACTATTTACATTAAATAAAAACCTGGCTGCAGGCTGCGTCTGCACATGTACAGCATGATGTGTGCACGCTGCAACCAACCCATGGAGGCAGCTTCTGGCACTCAGGACCACAGAGTCGCAACGTTTGCCGCATGGGAGGAAAGCGGAGGGCGGAGGAGGAAGTGAGGGGAAGCAGGGTTCTGGTTTTCTTCTGGTTCTGGA
>PVJA010037565.1:0-20319 GCA_004027025.1 Myocastor coypus | reverse complement strand
GATTGTGAGGACAATATGCAATATGTCAACTTTCAAAAAAAAAAAAGAAAGGGGAAAAGAAAAAAAAAGTAATGTTGATTTAGAAAGGTTAATGTTTAATTGTTTGATCAATCTTATATACCTGTATGTATTAATCTAAACTGATCTGATGATGAAAATATGTAATATAACCATTGTTAAATTTAAACAATAAAAATATTAAATTTAAAATAATAAAACATAAATAAACCTCCTTCTCTGGCATGCGCTAGACACCCCATTAGAAGAGAATCTATAAGTGGACACTTTTCCACTGAGAAATGACCAACTTTTCAAATGCACCAGGATAGCAAAGATGAGAGGCTCACAGAGGGGAGTGTTTGAAGAGAAAAAGTCTCCCAAGGAATTGGTCTATGAAATTTTCTTTCCAAAGAAAGCTAAGGAAATGATTTTCATGCTTATATGGTTAGTTCCATAGAAACACTATGTGTTCTATCACACTGATATGTTAAAGAACAAACTAATACTATGGCAAGGGGTATATGTCAGTTCTGTGTATTCTGCTATCTGTGGTCCTTAGTCCAGAGTGTGCTTAAGACAACATATGTCTCCCCTGGTTATTACAATGTATTCTTTTAGCCTTACTGCTTCTCCATCCTTTTCCATCCCTTATCAAAGGCCGCTTTCCAAAGTACACTCTTCTAATTCCATTACCCTCTTCCAAAGGTTTTCAACATTGTTAGTGTGGATTAGACCCGCCCAAGCTGACAGCTTATGCTTCTGAACACTGAGTTTTTACTTTCCTTGATCTGCTAAGTTCTCTAACAGCTAACCTGTCATGCAGGTAGCTAGATATTTCCTCCATCTGCATCACTCTTCTTCTCTGCATTCGAGCAGCTGAGGTTCTAATAATATGTGCCTCATAGGAAGCCCTGGGCCATGACTAAGTCCTCACTTTCACCACCACTGCATGCATATCTGGATACTTTCTGTCCATTTCTAACAAAACTGAGTTCATCTTATTGTATTATAACCTATTTATTATCTTCAACAGACTTTAAATTTTATTATGGTAAAGGTTATTCAGTTTACAGTCCCAGTACTCAGCCATAGTACATAGGAGGTGATTAATAATATTGGTTGGAAACACACTGGTATTAAAGCAAAAGGCCGCCACAATTGCCTTTGTTTGGACTTCGCTATTTTTAAGACACACGTAAGATTTCTTCTTTAGACTTCAACTCACATATCACCTCTCCATCATCTGCTGCAACTCTACTGGTTAAACAGATCCTTCCGTTATATAATGTAACTATTTTTAAATTCATTTTATAGTACGCATCCACGTACTCCTGATACATCTTTCCACAGCTACACTTTTAGATCAAAAAGGGTGGAGAACTGGCCTCTCTCTTCATTACTGTGGTCACTGTTGTATCTTAGCACCATCAGCAACTACTTTATAATAGCAGTGGCAGTGTTGAATGTTGGATGCATAAGGCAGTTCTGAACGTACCAACAAACATGTGACACAGGCAAAAACACAAGGAATAGAGAAGATGGTTTGAACACACTGTGAAGGAAGAAATAAAATATATGGTATCTTAGTTACTTTTCTCTTTCATAACACAAAGTGTCCCAGACCTAAAGTTAAAGGGGTAAAGAGATTTCTAGCTCACAGTCTGTAGAAGGTTCGTTCTATAATCATCTGCCTCAGAGGGACAGTGGCACGTGACAGAGGGCGTCAGCTCGCATGACAGAAGATGACAAAAGCAACAAGAGAGCAAAACAAACCTCTTTTTGTCCCTTACATGGTATCTAGTCTACCAGGATAAGGGCCATTCCAATGCAATCAGTGGACTGATCCAGCAACCACTCACCTTAAATCCAGCACCCTTAATCCCAGCATTAAACTATGAGTCAATTATATACACTAAATCTAGCCACCTCTATAAAAGCCCACCCTACATAACTGCATGGGGGGCACTGAGACCCAAGCCATAATATACAGAGATTCACTTGGTCATAACTCAAGATAAAAACTGCACCTGGGAAAAAGGAACACTCTATTAATGGCTCAGGATTTACAACAACGGCTAATAGAATTGTGTAAGAAGCAAAATTGAACTCAGTGGAAGACATGTTGTCTAAACAAATGAAGAGATGAGCTATTTTATTTCTATTTTAGGGAAGGGCCTACAGGGTGTTCTGGGTCTCACTACTAGATTGGACACATAGTGATACGCCTGTTTATAGCCTCCCAAGAATGGGGAATACAGGCAGGCCACCACCTCCAGTCTCTAGACTAGCTACTAAAATGTTGAATGCACTATCAAAGAACAGAGGATGTTTGGTAGGCAAGGTTAGCACATAGACAGGGGATACCAATTTTTATTAAAAGCACCATAAATTTTAATGATATAAGTAGAGTAGAATATTTTTAAAAGACAAATTAAATAGATATTTCATTATGGGGGTAGTTAGGTTAATGGATAAGATCAATAACTCCTACTAAATTACTGCCCAGTACTGAGGTTCTGATAGATACACAATACTATTTTATGCTTGATATGTATTAGATAGAATAACATCAAAGTATAAAAACATTTTTCCAAATTAAGGAAACAGAAATTTATGGCTTGTTCAAGAGAAGACAGACAGAACAGAATCCAAACATGGGAGTGACTATTTCTAAGGCCACTGTATATGTAAATATATGCCAAAATTGTGAGTAAAATACAATATACAGATTGAACTTCTCTGAAATGCTTGGGATCAGAAACATGCTGCATCAGTTAATGTTTGATTTTAAAATATGTACATATACTTCTGAGACTTCACAGGGACAGGTTACAAAATCCACTGATGTTTCATATAAACATTATTCACAGGCTGAAGATAATTATAGATAGACTTTCTGGCACACCTATTATCATTCTGCCTGTGACTGATGGCATAGCTTATGTGTGACATTTCTGCAGTTATAGTGTCATTACAGAGATCAAACAATCTCAGACTTGGTAGCACTTCAGATTTAAGATTTCTGGACTAAGGATGGCCAACCTTTACTGGAGTTTTGGAGACAGATATTGCCATCTACTGATTCTACCTGCCCACCTCCCATGGCTGGTACAAGGACATCAGTGTCTCCCTTCGAAAATCATTCCTGTCCCACAGTGCTCATGCCATTCTGATGGCATTAGCCTTTCACTCCGGAGGTCCACTTGAGACATTTGGAGGTAAACATGGGACTCAAGTTAGGTAAAAAAAAAAAATACTCATTTATATTTCTGAAATAGGGATATGGGAAAAGGGCCTAGTACTTTCTATGCCCTTCAACTTATCTTTAGGAAGGAGACTAGATATGGACCTACTACCTGGAGAGCACCTACTTGATATCAAAGGCAGCACAAGGGAGATCACAGCTAAGAAATGGGCTGATTGCTCTTGACACAGGTTAGCCACTTAGTCCTAGCCAGGTTGAAGTCAAAATAATTCCTACTCATTCTTACTAGAGAGACAATAGATAACGCCTTTGTTTTCATTTTCTGTCATTGGCCATGGAAGTCTACGATAACTAATAAACGGGGCACTTACTAGTGATTAGAGTAGTTATACCCAGGTGGGTAGACAATGAACTCTAAAAAATAGATGGGACTAGCGAAGAGCAAGAGAAAGGGACATTTTCTAGACACCTTACTTGGAAGCAGGCACCATAAAATGAAAACGCCATCATTCCTGTCTTCCTAGTTCTCAGAACGTGCTCTACACCATTCAACTACCACAGCTGAGGAGTCTTCAGATTCAGAGCTCAACAGCATTGTCCATGGGCCACCTTCCTGGAAACCACACACCTGAAGGCACGTTGTCAGCAAAGATGGATGATATTTTAATCACCTACATGTATCACTGGCCTGGGTGCTGGTCCCATCTATGTGGGCTCCAGCTGAGTTCTCTCAACCACCACCCTATGACTTTCCCAGAAAGATGCCCCTTGGCTAGATGGACATCAGGCTGTGGTGGGTGGACTCAACTGTCTACTGCACATGTTTATATATCAGCTTGGTGGTTCTCATTATATAAACCTAAACAACAGAACCAGATACACTTTTCCCTCCCATTTAGTCCTGTCTTTCTATGTCTCCTTCTCTTTGATTGGAGATGATAAATATTCATTTCAGAGAGCCGTCAGCTCCACGCCGCCACTCTACTATCTTCCAAATTGCCAGTAAGGTCACCGTGATGAGCTACTTTACAGAAATAATTGTGAACATCAATGAATACATCTGACGCAGTCATGTGCCGCTAGCTTTTCTGTGTGCTTTGACTTCTCAGGAGAGAAGGGATTTTTACTAAATCTGTCAAGAAGAAAGTAACAATTAGGTCTTAAATTCAGCAACAAGACTCTGTAGTTTTAAAGGAAAATCAAGTAGATTATTAGACTCTTAAGTCACAGTCATTCCTTGAATGGTCCCAAAGCTAAGGAACGGACAATCTCTTAAAATCTGTTTGCTTTGGTTACCCCACAGATTCTGAAAATTCCAGTTCTGATAGTTCTGATAAAACCTACTCTCTTTCTTTGCCCCATAAGCTCCCAGTGAATAACAAGCTAATATGGAAAATTGCCTCAAGTTGTGGTGTTCTAAGTTCCCTACAAATACATGTGCATGTGCATTTGTGTGTATATAAGTAGTTTTCCTAGATAAATAATCACAGAAATATCTAGTATTTTCCCAAGGCAGTAAAATCATGCAACTTGGACTGAAGCAGGAGATAAGAAATATCTGGAGGAGCATCACTTATTCCCCATTAGTTATATTATTAATTATGTGCACTGAAAAAAATGTCATTTTTGCATTTTTGTTTGAGTTGAATATGCATTTTTGTTTGACTTGAAAACTCTTGTATTTAAATGATTGAAATGGAAAACTACAATAAATTTTTGGTGTATGCCAGCAAATAAAACTAGTTTGAAAAATAGTTTTAAATGCAAGGAAAGTACTTGCTGTCCCTTGACTATAAGAAACTCTGTAGCAACTGAAGCAGAAAACTCAGTATGTTCTTGAGTTCAGGATTCAAGCTCAGTTTCTGCTCTTTGTATTTCTACGAACTTTGGCTGATAATCCAGTATTTCTATCAATTTCCTCATGAACAAAATAGCAATATCAGTGTCTGAATCTCCAAGTAACTATGAAGATTAAACAAAATTACCTGTTTTTTAATAGTTTAAGAGAATTCCCTCATTGTTTTCTTCCTACATCTTTATGTTTTATAACCCAAGATGTGATAAAAGAAATTTGTGTACCCTAAAGACTGCATAAGTACTGATGACACCGGAACGTTGCCTCAGAAGTCAAAGGGGAAGGGGACAGAGTATGTCCACCTTAACTTTATGTGAACACTTTCCATTATGCCTGAGAACAATTAAATAATTAAATATTGAGAAAACTTCATCACTGTCTCTTCTCTAGAGCTTTTCCTGCTAGTAGTGCGACTGCTTTGAGGACCAAAACTATTTGGAGGAAGAGTGGTATGGGGCACTGTAGGACAGATCAGAAACCATGGCTTGACACAGTGATTTGGACTTTTGATTCTTTGTCATCTTTGTTCACTTTCTTCTTGGGACCCTTAGGTTTTTAAAAACAGTAATAATTTCAAAAGGCCCTATAAACTACATACTGACATAAGCCTTTAGGTTCTGTCCTATGAGGAGACTTTAAAAAGGGTGAACTCGGTTTTCAGCCTGTCTTAAGAAAGGACATTCTCACGTATTAGCACAGACAGTTCATCATGGTGAGATTTCTATCTATGAACTGCTATTTTCAAAAACATGATGGAAATCCTTATGACAATTGTCTCATCCATCATATATATATCCATCATATATATGTATATATGTGTATATATATATCCATCATATATATGTATCTATGTGTATATATATCCATCATATATATGTATAGATGTGTACATATATGCATCATATATAGATGTGTATATATATGCATCATATATATAGATGTATATATATACATCTATATATATAGATGTGTATATATATCCATCACATATACGTGCATAGATATGTATATATATCCATTATATATATATGTATAGATGTGTCTATATATCCATCATATATATATGTATAGATGTATATATATATATATATCCATCATATATATGTATATATGTTTGTATATATATATATATGTATATATATATATATATGGTTTTACCCCTACCTTATTTCCTCTTTTCTCCTTTCTCTCTCTTCATGATTCAGTCCTTAAGTTTGTTTCTTTCCATTTAACTGTGTCTGTTATACCTTCCAGTTCTTATTTCTTTTTTGAGTTCTTATATTAGGGAGACAACATAATATTTACACATGTGGGTCTGGTTTAGTTCACTTATGAGTGTAGCCTCAAGTTGCACTACACTGAGGACTGCAATATGTAATACTAAAACCATGACTGAAATACCTGCCATTCTGTTCTTCTAAATGTGTGCTGTTTCTAATGTTATATCAATTAGTACTATGCTCTCTTTAAAATAATTTTTTAAAAAAGAAAAGATAATAAAAGAAAGTGAGAGAGAACAAAAATTCAAGATTTCTTGAAGGCATTCAATCATAAACCCCATCATGCACAACTATATATATGTATGTATATATATATATATATATATATATATATATGTATATATATATATGTATATATATATTAATCTGAACAGCAGATTTAATGTTGATAATATATCAACCACTATTAGCTATTCTTGCTTTTAAAATCTATAATGTATATATTGTTATACATTAACCGGTTATGTTTTTATTCTTCAACATAAAACAAAATTTAAAAAAATAAAGGACATTCTACTTTTCTCACTGTGGTCTTTCTTATTCTTTATATATGGCCTATTATCTCACTTTAATTATACAAATGTAGTGAGAAATGACCATATAATTATGCTATTTTTTTCTGTATTTAGCACAGGGTCTACTGGGTCTTACTACACTGATTGGACACATAGTGATCCTCCTGTTTTCAGCCTCCCAAAGTGCTGGGGTTACAGGTGAGTGCCACCACACCCAGTCTCAATCGCAAGCTCAGTGTACCCTGAGGACAGGGTCAGCACAGCACACAGGGGATTGAACTCTAGCGGCTGCGCTCTGCCTAAGCAGGTACTTTAGTCCACTAACCTATCAGGCTGGCCTTAAATATGCTCTTTTGCCTGGAAAGATTTTCAGAAAAGTTTTAGGGTTGAAGAAAAAATACTACCTTTTACTATTTTATGATTGCTGTCTCAGAATGCTGTTAGGAAACCTCCCAGTGGTAAATATGGCTAATTTTCACACATTACAGTAACTTTTCATTATACCCAAGTGTTACAATTAATTTCTCTACTAAATTCTTCTCCTGTTCATTTGGAATTCACAGTACCAGAAATGCTGCTTTCCAGCCTAAAGCAAATCATGTTTATCTGTTTCTCTGTTACTAATTTTGTGTAGCTCCATTTCAAAACAAAATATTTACAAAAGCTAGAGACTGCTGTCACAGCTATACTGTAAGGAATAAGTATGAGTCCCTCCTGGGGTGGGGGACTTAACAAACTCCTGAATCAGAGCTGTGTTCTTGGCATGGTGCAAAGATATTTTTTTTCATTATATTAAGTGCCTTGATTTCAACTTTGTCTCAGTGATCTTAGTGAAATTCCTGGCCCCCCTGAGGAAATCTCTCAGCTCCTACATTGGCTCAATAGTTGAGTTGCTAACAGATACCAAGTTAAACTGCACTGAAGAATTAAATAGTAAGAAATGTCTTCTTCAAAAAGGAAAGCTACTCCAAAATGTTTAGCATTTGCCATTATGGAAGTCATTACTTACAAGCCTAGCGCCTTAGCCCTGTGGCGGTCCCCATTTGATGACTGTAAGAATACAGACACCTTCTTTTTATGAGATTGTATTATTCTTACAATCTTACTCCCAAGTGAAATGAAACATTTTCCTAAAGCATGTAAGTCAAATATTATGGTTTGTAGAGGTTTAATAAAATAGTTTTTTTTTAATTCTCAAGAGACAATTTTAGTTTCAAGAGACAAACATATTAAAGAACAGAGACGCCTCCTAAAGAGATGCAGGATGTGAGTTTCAACCTGTTTATCATTGGGTGGTGCAGCCCCATACACTGTAATGAAATAGCCACTATTATTGAAACAAATAAAGGATGAGGGCTGAGGATACATGGCTGGGAGAAACAAAGGTGGCGGTAACAGACTTTCTAATCACAGTTTCTTTCCTGCAGAGTCGAGCAGCCCAGCTTGGACTCACGCTATTCATCATGCCCCGATAAGAATAGCAAAACAGAGCCTGAGCTTCAAAATTATGTGTAAAGTGTTCCTTTGTTTCTGTAACTCAGGGAAAAGGCAGACAATGGAAATGAGGCAGATAATAATGCTATTTATTAAGCTTGCATTGGGTGCTCTGCAAACATCATTAAGAGACTTAGGAATTTTATGTTATCACCTTCCCTTCTGCATATGTGGAAAAAAAATCAGGGCCTAGGGTAAAAAAGCTTGTCATGGTGCTGCCGGTGGGAAACAAGAGGCTGCTAATGCACATGCTGATGATGTGACCAAGAGGAGCAAGTTTTCATGGACACAGATCTTAGTGAAATTCCTGCCCCCCCTGAGGAAATCTCTCAGCTCCTACATTGGCTCAATAGTGGAATTGCTAACAGATACCAAGTCAAACTGCACTGAAGGATTAGATAGCAAGAAATCTCTTCTTAGAAAAGGAAAGCTACTCCAAAATGTTTAGCATTTGCCATTATGGAAGTCATTACTTATAAGCCTAACACCTTAGGCCTATGACGCTCCCCATTTGATGACTGTAAGAATTACAGACACCTTCTTTTTATGAGATTGTGTTATTCTTACAATCTTGCTCCCAAGTGAAATGAAACATTTTCCTAAAGCATATAAGTCAAAGATTATGGTTTGTAGAGGTTTGATAAAATGGTTTTTGAGGTAGTTTAGAAAATCCAATTCACTAAACAATTCAAAGCTTTCTGAGTTTGTAGGGATAAAACGTTTTCTCAGGTACAATTGTGTTTAGTTTTATAACCATTTAAGTCATTTACAGTCACTGTGCCTAGGAGTCTTCTATCAGTTTCAGAATAATTTTTCCTTTCTTTTATGTAGTTGGCACAGGGTCTCACTAAGCAGCAAAGACACATAGCGATCCTCCTGTTTTCAGCCTCCCCAGTACTGGGATTATAAACATGTTACACCATGGCTGGTCTTGGTGCCTGGCTCGGCAGGTGTGGGGTTGACAGGGTGTGGGTGTGACATGCTGGCATACTGGCATTTGGTACTGAGCGGTTTGGCTGGCCCTCTTTATTTAAATTTTCAAAAATATTCTTATTTATTTATCGATTTGATTTAGGGTATCATTATGCAGCTTAGGCTCATGCTGATTCTCCTGTCTCAGCCTCCCCAGCACTGGGATTATAGGCACATGCCACCATGCCCAGTTTTGGTGTCCAGCACAGAACACCCGGGATTTTAGAGCCAGAAATGTATGCAGTAAAGGGAATTGAACCTGGGTCCTTGCGCTCTTCCCAGCCAGGCTCTTAGACTGCTAACCTTTCTCTTCAGCCCTATTTATAAACTTTTGAGTGAAATAACCTAGTTTGCTCTTTAAAAAAAATCAGGTTAAATTTTGTGGAAAATCACACCATATTTCCAAATCAATATTGAAGAGCTGAAGTCTTTAAGTTATTGATTTCAAAAAACAAAAATGTGTCTTTTGTAAAGTTATTCAAATTTACTTTTGCTCTTCTTTCCATAAATAACTATGTATTTTCAAAGAATATTTGCACTAAATTTCAACATATTTCTTCTGGCAATGAGGAAAGTTGCCGATCTTGTATACCTACATGGTATTTGACCACATTAGTAGTAGATCTTTCAATATTTATAAAGACTGGAATTTTTTACCTTTAATATATTAACTTAGTGAACCACACTAATATATTTAATAACATCAGAGCACTTTTGTTTTACAAAGCCTTACTTGATCTGTTAAATATACATTTATAATCCTAAGTAGGAATGATCTTTAATAAGATGTCCAACTCAAATGCTGAAAGGGCCTGGACATTTTGGATACTATAACGGTGGCAGAATTAAAACCTAATATGAAGCATTATATTAATTATGAGTTTATTCCACGTAGTTCTGAGAGTTGAAAACTATCCAAATTTAATGGCACAAAAATATTTATTTGGAAATGCTAATGGATTATGTTATTAGTGAGCAAAAATGTGAAAGTTGAGTTAATTTATTTTCTATCATTCTAGTTTTTTAGTATTTTTTTCATTTTTAAAAGAGAATACAAATTAGAATTGAGACAAAAAATTACAAGCGATACAGAATTGCACTTAACAAAGTTATATGAATTTCACAGTATTTTTATAACATAGAGTGTTGTCTTCCAACCAGTTATTCATATTACCAGATAAATGCATGTAAAATTGGAAGAAAGAAAAAAAGAAATATATAAGAAATGAAGAAAGGAAAAGCATAAACAACTGAGAAAAAGAGGTGAAACAAATGAAAGCATTGACTAGAATGTAAGCCTTGGCATTTTCCATTGTGTACCAAAATTCAAAAGGAAACTGTGATATATTTGCTTGTGTGTGTGTGTGTGTGTGTCTGTGTGTGTGTGTGTGTGTCTGTGTCTGTGTGTCTGTGTGTGTGTGAATATAAAAGATAAAGGAAAGTATTTCCAGCATCTCCAGAGGAATAGAGATTGAATTTAGTTTTCTTTGTGGAGAAGCATGAAGTGTGAATAGCTTTTTATGTTATTGCAATTGCTTCTCTATGTACTATGTTTGGAATTCTTTCCAGACACCATAAATGTTCAGAACTATTGGAACAGTTTACTTTTTGTGTGTGTGTGTGTGTCTTTTCTTTTCTTTTTTTATTTCTTTTTGTACAGGGTCTCACTACTGATTCATAGTGATCCTCCTGCTTCCTACCTCCCAGGTGCTGGGATAACAGTTTATATTTTTAAGCTTGAAATTCTACTTAATGTTTGGTTGTTTTAAAAAAATCCTACTTTAAAGAAAGTGCAAACCAGTAAGTGAGGAAATATACTATGATGCTTCATGAAAGATAACATACACATTCCATTACTTAGAAATTCTATTTTTTTTCCTTTTCTTCTTTTTCCTCCAGTTCAATATTTGAATGAAACTGGAACAACCATCTCTCACAAAACAAAACAGAAAAGTGGGATATAAATGCAGCACCATTTTATAGTGGAAAAAATAGTTAAGATACATATACAGCTACTTTCTATTAGTTGAATGACAAGATTTATATTCATAGTACTTAGACAACACATCATATCTACATTTTGTACTCTGAATAACTAATACGAAGACAACAATAAGTGACGTATTAATTATTGTAACTATCCCACTATCATTTTTTGAAACTGTCTCATTGCTATTTCCTTCTCATTAAAATTAATAAAATATATAAAAATAAAAGAAATTCTATGTGCATGGGTAATAATAGTTTATACAAAATTCATTTTTTATGAGCTCTAGCTTTCTAAATCTATTTTACCAGGAGTCTAAAACTTGAAATTTTCCTTTTTTTTTTTTTTTTTAAATAAAATATTAGTTCTTTAGAATAGTTATTTTTGTTTTGTTTTGTCTTGTTTTAGTATTTGTTATGGTCCAGACAGATTTGTCCCTATTAAGTCTCTTGAGTGCAGAAATGGAGCTTTTTGAAGGAGATTCATAAGCAGACACAGGGGCTGGGGGTTCGATCCCCAGACCTTCCTTGCCAGCCCTGCCCCCAGGGTACACTGAGATGGCAATTGAGAATGGGCATGGTAGTGTGTGCCTGTAATCCCAGCTCTTGGGAAGCTGTAAACAGGCAGATCACTATGAGTCCAATCTAGTAGTGAGACCCTGAACACCCTGCAACACAAAAAAGAAAGAAAGAAAAGTTCAAAGGTGATTGAACCAGAGTGGTGCTGTATTCAGCAGTGCCTTGACCCACTCACGAGTTTGTCACTAAATGTGCTGCTAAGACATGGGACCTGGTCCCATGAAGTGCACCAGCGGGGATGTGTCTTTTCTTTCTCCGAGTCCCTTTCAGCTTCCTGGTTGTCATGATGCACCTCTCAGTGTTCCTCCACACTTTCACCATGATGCATGCACCTTGGAGCCAGCTGAGTGTGGATGGCAGTCCCAGAACTGCGCGCCAAGGGAAAGTTGAGCCAAGTCAGTCTCAACACTGGGGATTAAACTTGGGTCCTTGTGCTTGCCAGGTAGGAGCTTAAACCGCTGACAAGCTTAATCTTGCCAAGCAGGACCTTATACTCTTCCCAGTCTGCTAAACTGTTCCTTAATAAACCCTACTTCATGTACTTATGAGAACTATCTATTACACTATTCAGTTCTTCCCATCCTGTTTGTTTAAATATAAATAAAAATTACCAAATATTTCTTTTCTCATTTTTGTTTGTTTGTTTTTGTTGTTGTTGTTTGTTTTCACAGACCCAGGGATTGAACTCAGGACCTTGTGCTTGCCAAGCAAGCACTTATTCTACTGAGCTATCTTCTCGGCTCTTCAAATATTTTTTCTTAACAAAAACTTTTGATGAAAGGACAAAAAGATTGTGCAAGTAAAATAACTTGAAAATGGTTTGATGATATTTAAAAGGATTTTTTTCACTCATTTTAATTCATATTTTTTAAAAAATTCTCTTCAGTAAAAGTTAAAGATGGTCGGCCTGAATCATTCTAGGTTTCCTCATTAACAAGAAAATTTTGTACAATTAAATATCAATATCTTAAAATAATCCATTCTACTTTCCAGAGACTGAATGGCATTCCAATTTATTGATTAAAATTATGGTCATAAATGGATGACCTCTGAGAGTACTTACAAACCTTCAGCCATTAACTAAGTGAACTCCAAAACAAAATAGTCTAAGAGAAGCTGTGTGAGGCCTCCTTATAGGTTTCTATTCTTATATGAATAGAAAAAAAATAGAATAAATGGAAGCATGCTTTCTCTGGCTCACTGCCTATCATAAACTCTTACCCTGCACCTGCTATAAGCAAGGAAGACTTCTCAGTTCCACTTCCCTCGCCCCCAAATACAGGAAGCACTGGGAACACTGGTACAACCCATGCACAGAAGTAAAGGCAGCTTGGCCGTTGACAACAGCGAGGTATGGTGGGTACAACCAAGGAATTTGGGCTTGCAACTGACTCTACTTGACAAGACGTTTCCTTAGCAAATAGTCTGATCATCACTCTTACTAGGTTTGATTAAACTCTTCCATAATTATTACTGCCTTCCCCATCAGGCCCCTACATCTTAGTTTATTCTTGGCTATTTTTTCCATCAGACAATGTATAGCTCAGAAATAGCTAACCTTTAAGAAGAGATGCCCCTCATGTGAGTTTTATATTTTATCTATGAAACGCTTAGTTACTCCAAAGAAATGGCATCCTCTCAGATGACTTTTACTGACTCTATCAGCCTGTGGTTTATGCTTTAGGTCAACACCCATGTGTTTCACTCACACAGGTAATTTCAGAACGACTTTATCTCTTCATTAAATGCACAAGGCAGCAGGGCCTCTTGGAAATGTTCACTTAACATCTGTCTCATCTTTCCCTAATCCTGATTTTTAAGGCTTGTGAAGGTAGTGAGGGACATAATCTCAGATGTGATGATGGTCATTAGGGTCACACGGGAAGAAAGCGTTGCCAGGGCACAATTCATTAGGTTTGCTGAAGTGTTCTATCGAATGGGTGGAATCTAATCTGAACTCAGCAGGGCATAAGCACAACCTCCCAGAGGAATTCAGAATTAAATGCCACACTTTAAAAAAATAAATAGAATTTCACCAGAAGCTAGGGATGCTGGTGTAGATTTATGGAGCCTGAAATATGAGATGACATAATCAAGACAATAAAACCAACACAGTGTGCTCTTTACAAAGTTCCTGCGTCTTTGCAAAGCTCCAAGCTCTCCAGACACTTTCCAGGTGCTGAACTCTGAATCAGTGAACCCTTTCCAGTGTCTTGATTGGACACAGAGTTCATGGAAGGCCACAGGCATGTGACTTTATCTCCTGTGCTCAGACCTAACATGACTCAAAACACCTCCTGATGTTGGCCCTGTTCCTTGAGTGCCTGTATGATTTTGGTTCAGAATTGCTTTCCTGAATTTGTTCTTATTTATTTACTAGTTTTCTTTTTTGACAGAAGGCCTCACTATGTAGGGCAGGTGGACCTGGGGTCAGTGTAGCCCAGGCTGGCCTCAAATTTGCAGTGACTGTCCTGTCAGAGTTTCCTGAGTGTTGAGATTAGAAGTGTTTGCCACCCTGCCAGACTCTTCTTTGGTTTCTGAGTCAAATTCATTATCAATGAAAATTTACTTGACTGCTTTCAGGATGAGATATTAGGATAGTGCTTAGATAATCACCTAGCTTTACAAATATAGGATTTAAGTATAGCTTCCTCTATAATTTTTACTGAAAAGCTACCACAGTGCAGTGTGGTCATTGAAATAATCTAAATTTTTGCATGAGTCTTTTAAGTAGGTGTTTCATGGTCAGACCTAAAGAATAAGACAGGTGATTGAAATGATTCCATTTAAATTCATCAAAACTGATTCTTGTGTCAATAAAGAGCAAAGTGTTTGTATCATGTAACTGTATAAAACTCTCTTGGGAAACTCTGAAGGATCATTTCTTTGCCTTTAACCCAGATTTAAAGGTCAACTCACTGTGTTTAGTTTTATTTCTTCTAGTTTCTCTTCAAGCAACACCAATGTTGTTGCCTTTTAAAATCAATTATGGACACAAATATCCTATCTATGTATCCTTACTGGCCTGGACACCCTGGAGCTGCGATGACCTCATATTTTAACTTCAGAAAAATTCCCCACAGTCTCACCCAAACAAGTGTAATAATTCATTGAACTCTTTTCATAGGCACCCCTTTAAAGACTACATCTTCATCCTTTTCTCCAAACTAGGTTATGAATCACTATATTTAAAAACTAAACCAAAATAGAAAAAAAAATCACCTCTTATTTTAGTGAGAAAACAACCACTATTTCTGAAGGTCAAAATTATGACCAATTGATGACAAATATGGAGAGGAGGAACTCGGAATGAGAATTAATTCAAAAAAATCTTTGTCCTCATTAGGTTTTCTTCATCTAAAAGAAAAAAAAAAAGTGCTGACCAGATAGCTCAGCAAACTAGGCAGAGTGTAGTGGCCAGGGTTCATTCAGCAGTGTCCCGTGCCAGTCCTCCCCCTCCTCTCCCCGGGAGTGTTGAGACCACAACTAAGATTGGGCATGGTGGCACTCACACCCGTAATCCCAACTCTTGGGAGGCTGAAAACAGGAGAATCACTATGAGTCTGATCTGTGTAGTGAGACTCTGTAGGCCCTTCGGACTCTGTACTAAAATATATTTTAAACAATAAAAATAGGAAAAAAGAATGAAAATAACCTTCAGTGGGTTCTCGTCAGCTCTGAAAGCTATGAGTGTCCTAAACACTAAGGACTTCGAGATACTTATATGCACATGAAAATGGTAAAATATTTCAACTTGCTATATAATTGGCTTATCAGTCTTTCTCCAGTTACAAGGAAGACCATGCTCATTAATGAATGAGTAGGAGGTATTTTGACAATCAACCAAAAATAAAATTCCACAAAAGTAATTATTCTAATAGTGTGATAATCATCCATGGTAATACCTTGAAGTTATTCATCACCATGTTCACTGGATAGAGAGGACAAAAGTAAGTGATGGAAAGGCCAAGTGCTTTGTACTCATTTTATAAGCTGTTGGAGACAAATGACAAACCTCAGTGAGCATCAGTGCTCACTAATTGTCTTGGTCATCTCTATTAATATTTTTATTCAGAGAAAATATATCCTGCAGCCCTCCAGAGTCTATGATGAGGAAAATTGATTTCGTGGTTCAGATACTGAGTCTACTGGCTAGGAAAATGATTAAGAAAGAAGTTGCTCAAAAGCAGTCAAGCAAAGTAAGTCATTCAAAGTCCCCAAGATCATAAGGTCTATGGGTCTAAATGGGTAAAATACTGTGACTCTTGGAGTTCAACTCTGAAGATGATGTTGCTGAGTCATATCCACAGGAGAACGCTGGCACAGCTGGGAACTGAGGCTTTGAGTTACTGCTTATCATGTGACTTCATTCAGTGAAGGAAAGATGCTCAGCCTGGGTTTTAGGTGTTCCATTGGCTGGCCTTCCGTTGCATTCCCTGTGTTTCTTGAAGTTGATATGGAGCAATAGAAAGAACCTCAGCTTAAAGATCTGGTAAATGGAGTTGCATTTTTGATACAGATGTTGGGACTTCAGGAATAAGTTAAAAATGTAGAGAGTACGCATTATGTTACTCACGAGAATAGTCTCTAGTTGCTCTGTTTACTTGTAAAAGCCTAGAGCTTATCTTTTTTTTATAGCTGCATGATAGTATAAGAACCTAAAAGAGAAAATACAATATGAATGGTACAAATGATACTGTGAAGGGGAGGGAAACTGTTTGAGGGGAGGAATTACTGGGATATGGCAAAAGAAGAAGGAAAGAAAGGATGGGAAAAATATATAATAGCTTGGACAATTGTACTGCTAATATCTGCTGGTGTATTGAAAGGAGCAGCTAAAACCTGATTTTTTTTTTCTGCTTAATTTCTTAAAATCAAGTTCCTTCTTATTGAACTCAGGACCTTGTGCTTTTTTAAAAAATCAATTTTGCATGCATACCTCTGGTAATCTGAATGCCTAGTGTGAAGACAACAACATAACAACCATTGTTGAAGTCCTATCCCTTTGTTTAGTGAAATTCTGCATCCTAATCTTTTCAAAATTTGTTTTACTGGGACCCGTAAAATGGTTTAGTGGTCTAAAGCTCCTGTTTAGCAAAGCTTAGACAACCGCAGGGACCATGGTTCAATGCCTGGCACTACCTGCTTCACCAGCCCCATCCCCAGGGCAGGCTGAGGCAGCCATGATATAAATAAATAAATAAATAAATAAATAAATAAGTAAATAAAATTTGTATGACTATTTTTTATTCTCAAAGAATAAAAAAGGAAAGTGTGCATTATTGTAGGGCAGTCTTTACTAGATTGTGTGCATATGTTTTGCTGTTGCTGTTGTTCTTCGGCTTTGCTTTTCCTTCCCTTCCTGACTTTCTAACTTCTTTCTCACATGACATCTGAGCTCCTAGCATGGGTGCCCCTGGGGCCTCACTGATTATGGACTCAGGCACATACTGATTTCATTGTGAAAAAATCCAATTAATTAAAAGAAGATTGTTGATGTGGGATTTCCATTTCAAGCTTTCATGCCTTGAAAAGATGTGTCCAATCATATCAAGCAAGGTTCCCACAAATCTCATAAGCTCAAATTATGACTACTAATCAAATTTTTATTCATGTTTGTTAAAGGGGATGTATCATCTAGATAATAGAATGTTTTAAATCACAAATGTTCAGCGCTTAGGAAAATCCCTGAAAAGGAATGGAATAAATGATCCTGTCTAAAGCACATGTATGATAAATTCATTGAATTAATTATAAAATTTTCTTCAATTCAAGAAGAAAAAATATAAAGACCTACCCACATTTATGAAATTTTCTTTCAAGAAGAAGCCCATATGTCTCTTTAAAGTCTGTCTTGTACTAAGTCTTTGTTCGAAAAAAAAAAAAAAAAAAGTGTTGGTGAGCAGCATTCAAAGCATGAGAAAATAATCGCCTCTAGCAAGGTGGACTTAATTACCTCTCAAGCATAGTTCTTTAAACAGACAGTTGTAATTTTTTCATTACCCACTGAAAAGTGCACTAGCCTTTTGTGCTCTTTCTTTGAAACTGTTAACCATGCTAATTCCCCTTGTGACAATTTAAAAGATACTAAGCTAAGGGATGCTTTTATTTTGCAAATTGAACAGCTCAATTTTAGGGACCTACCAACACAAGTCTTCAGTCTTAAAATGGTGCTACTTTTTTTAATGATTCACAAATTATTCTAACATAAAGCTGGGCGTGGTGGCTCACGCCTGTAACCCCAGCCCTCGGGAGGCTGAGGCAGGAGGATCAGTGCGAGCTGGAGACCAGCCTGGGCTATCAAAGTGAGCTCAAGGCCAGCCTGAACTGAATAACGAGACCCTGTCTCAAAAAAAAAAAAAAAAAAAAAAAAAAAAAAATTATTCTAACATAGTTTCTAAGAGTAATCTCTGTATATTATTCAACATTAAACTTAATTTTTCTTACGTGTACCTTGTTTGTATCCGTATTTAAATCTGGACACTTATTTAATTCTCTCTATATGAAAAAGAAAACTAAAGTGACATGGTAGCTTAAAATTATAAAATGATGTAATAAATACTTATGAATATTATTTATATAGCAATATAAAATGAATAAAAATCGTGACATAAATATAAATTGATGCTTATATACAATCTTATGCATTATACAAATTTAGTTCACATTATTTTATACTTGCATAAATATGTTTATACATGTAACATAAAATATATTACATTGTTGGACATATCATAAGGACTATAGCATGCTTAGAAATGATTAAATGCTTTCATTATTTTATGGCAACCTATAGTAAATGAGCACAAGTAGGAACACTGTTCTGGAATTTAGTATGTTTACCATAAAGAGGCTACTTGCTTGCTAGAATACATATGCAGCACGCACATGTGTGTATACATGTCCACACCACATCTACAAATCTGAAGTTGTCTGGGTACACAATGTGAAAGGAAAACATTTTTCTAGCATCTCCACATTATTAGACTAATGATAAACCATGACAAAACTTGACAAAGACATGAATCTGTCATATTCAAGTACTGGGCATCAGAGCGCCCAGCGCTGTGACTCTCAGAGGAAAGGAGATACCGGGGTGCATCACTGCACCATCACACCCTCCCACCTGTGCGTTCCCTCCAAAGGTGTACAAGAAAGCAAATTCTAAATTGAGAATAAAAGACTGGACAAGGAGATGAAACAGAGATCAGGACGGGCAGATGGGCAGCTAGAGTCTGTGAAACAGAATGCTGGTCAGGGTTTTGGGGGGAAGGAATTACACAGAAAGTAAAGTGCAGCGCCCTCCATGGAGTTTGCAGACTTGGCTAAGTAGTAAGCAGTACTACAGGGGGCAGGAGGGCAAAAACAAAAGCACCCCTGAGCCAGAGCAGGAAAAATAGAAATAGCAAATACAAATGAACATCATAAAGGGGACAAAGAGAGCTTTGCATTGTTTCTAGAATTAATTAATTATTTATTTTTATTTATTTACCATTAAATAAGATTCCAAACTATTTAGTGGGGCTGGGGAGATAGATCAGTAGAATAAGCACTTGCCTGGCAAGCACAAGGGCCTGAGTTCAATCCCTAGTTACACACACACACACACACACACACACACACACACACACATCTACTTATAAATATTCAATGGATCCAAAAGAAAATATACATATAATAAAAAATGGGAAATCTCAACTGAGATTCATCATTTAAAAAAATTAAAATAGAGATCTTCCACTAGAAGGACTATATGATATTTACACATGTAGGTCTGGCTTATTTCACTTATGAGTATATCTTCAAGATATACTCACATCCCTTACATATAAAGTCTTCCAGTTTATCATTCTATAGCTCAGTAATATTCCATGGTATAAAAATAACATATCTTTTTCAAACATTCTTCAGGTGACAGGCACTTTGGGTTATTTCCAAGATTTGGCTGTCACAAATTGTGTTGCTATAAACATAGGCGATGTTTTCAGTTCTTCTGGCCAGTGGGGGGAGAACTGGATTGAACAGGATTTCCATTCCTAGTATTTTAAAGAATCTCCACACTGCTTTCCATAATGGTCACACCGGTGTGCATTCCCACTAGCAATGGAGAAGTGTTCCTTTTTCCTCCCTGCCTCTCCATATTTGTTGTTGGTTAATTTCTGTATGATAGCCACTCTTTCTGGGGTGAGATGGTATCTCAGTGGGGTTTTTTTTGTCTTTTTGAAACAAGGTCTCACTATGCAGTTGAGGCTGGCCTTGAGCTCACTTTTGTAGCCCAGGCTGGTCTCGAACTCGCAGCGATCCTCCTGCCTCAGCCTCCTGAGTGCTGGGATTACAGGCATGCGCCACCACACCCGGCACAGTGTTGTTTTAATTTGCATTTCATGGATGGCTAGCAATGAGGAGTACTTATACAGCTGAATGGAAATCAAG
>PVJA010037564.1:0-20338 GCA_004027025.1 Myocastor coypus | reverse complement strand
TTTTTTTTTGCGGGACGAGGGTTCAAACTCACAACCTTGCACTTGCCAGGCAGGCACTTGTACCACAGAGCTATCTCCCCAGACCCCAATGCTATTGATTTTTGAGTGTGAATTTTGTATCCTTCTATAGAATTGAATTTGATTATGAAATCTAAAACTATCTCAGAAGAGCTTTTGACATCTTCTATGTACAGTATCAAGTCATTTGCAAATAATGATAATTTTACTTCTTCCTTTCCAATGTTTGTTCCCTTTCTTTAACTAATCTAAATGCTCTAGCTCATATCTCTAGCACTATACTATGCAAGAATGGTGACAGTAGACATCTTTGTCTTGTTCCTGATTTTAAAGGGAAGGTTTTCAATTTTTGTCCATTTACTATGATGTTCACTCTTGGTTTTTTTATAGATTGCTTTTATGAGTTTGAGAGAGAGAGCATACATTTGAAAGTTCTGTAGGGTTTTTTAATATGCATACATGTTGCGTTTTGTCAAAATCTTTTTCTATATTGATATTATCGTGTTATTTTTATTTTTAGCTCTGTTGATGTGATATATTTCAGTTATGGATTTGTGTACACTGCAGCATCCGTGCATTCCTGGGTTGAATACTACTTGATCATGATTTACAATCTTCTTGATGTTTTGCTGCATTCTGTTTGTTAGTATTTTTTGAATATTTTTGCACCTATGTTCCTTAGGAAGATTGGCCTGTAGTTCTCTTTTTTGGTTGAATCCATCTCTGGTTTTGGTATCAGAGTAATTCTTGCCTCCAGAAATGAGTTTAGAATTAATTCCCATCTAGTTTCATTGATGAGTTTGAGAAAAGGTAACATCAGTTCTTCCCTAAATTTCTTGTAAAATCCAACTGTGGCTCCATTAGGACCTGGGCTTTTCTTTTTTGGTTAGTTTTTTATTAAGGTAATTGACTTATATTGGAGTTATTAAAAATTTTTATGTCTCCAATACTGAGCTTTGGTATATAATAGTTATGTAATTGAAAGAAATCTTTCAACTTCTTCTGTGTTTTCCTTTCTCCAAGAATAACATTTTTTAAAATAGATATTGATGATCTTATGAAAATATATAGAGTTAGCAGTAATTTCACTTGTTTCATTCTTTATTGCATGAATTTGGATTTTTGTTTCCTTTTTTTTCATAAGTTTAACCAGGGTTTTCTCAATTTTATTTATTCTTTCAAAAAAACAACTTTTCAGCCGGACGTGGTGGCTCACGCCTGTAATCCCAGCACTCGGGAGGCTGAGGCAGGAGGATTGGTGCGAGTTCGAGACCAGCCTGGGCTACAAAAGTGAGCTCAGGACCAGCCTCAACTGCATAGCGAGACCCTGTCTCAAAAAGACAAAAAAAAAAAAAAAAACTTTTCAACTCGTTAATTCTTCGTGTTGTTTTCTTCATCTCCGCTGCATTTGTTTTTGCTTTGATACTTATAATTTCCTGCCTTCTTTTGGGTTTGGAGTTGACATGCTCTTCTCCTAGGAACTTGAGATACAATATAGGATTGCGTTTTGGGTTCTCCTATTTTCCTGCTATGTGACAATTTTCAAACACAAATTTCCCTCTTAAGACAGTTTTCTTTGCATCTCATATGTTCCAGTAAATTGCATCTGCATTTTTGTTTGATTGTATTTTTTTAATTTCTTCTTTGATTTAATCTGTGATCCATTGATTGTGTAAGAGGGTAGTATAGGCCAGGGAGATAGCTGAGCAGTCTAAATGCCTGCCTAGCAAGAACAAGAATCAAGGTTTGACCACCAGTACCATATGACATGCTGGCCCTACACCATGCAGGCCACTGAAACCAGGCATGGTGGCACACACCTGTCATCCCAGAACTGGGAGGCTGAGACAGGACAATCACTGTGACTCTGAGTGCAGCAAGACCCTGTACAGAAGAAAAAAGAAAGAAATAAAGAAAGAGAGAAAGAGAACCTTTAAGAGGGTATTATATAGTTTCCATGTGTTTATAGAGTTTTTGCTAATTTTGTCAATATTTTTCAGTTTCATTGCACTATAGTGAGATAATATGCTTGGGATAATGCAGATTTTTCTGTATTTACCTGAGCATGCTTTATGTACTAGTATATGTTCTATTTTGGAGAACATCCCATGTGCATCTGAGAAGAATGTGCATTCTGATGCCATTTGGTAGAATACTCTATAAAGGTCCATTTCTTGAAGCACTTGGTTTAGTTCTGTTATCTCTTTGTTCATGTTTGCATAGTTGATCTATTTGTTAGTGTTAATGGGGTATTAGAGACCCCACTATAAGTTATATGCATTGGCTTATCTTTGTCATGTTGTCTTCCTACTATAGGACTCCAATTTTTCTGCTCTGCTTGCCCTGCTTGTTGAGTTCTTCTGCGTTGTTGTTCTTCAAGTTGTGGTCATATTTTTCTCTTTCTAAAATATCTATCAGTATTCTTTGTATGGTTGGTTTGGTTGTCATGAATATCATCAATTGCTCATTGGCATAAAAGGATCTTATCTATGAAATTCAATAGAAAGTTTTTCAGGGTATATCAATCTAGACTGAAAGTTCTTTTCTTTCAGGACCTCCAATATCTCATTCCAAACTCTTCTTGAGGTGATGATCTGTGTTGAGAAATCTTCCTTGATTCTGATGGGCTTTCCTTTATAAGTGATTTTATTCTTTTCTCTAACAGTTTTTACTGTTCTGGTCTTTTGCTTGATATCTGAGATTTTGATTACAATATCTAGTTGGAGATTTATTTTCATTATGTCTGACTTCTTTTCTATATGCCTCACTTGTCTGTACGTCAGATTCCTTTGACAGGCTTGGGAAATTTTCTGCTAATAATTCTGAAAATAGTCTTTTTTATGCAATTTATGTTTATGACATATTATTTATGTCATATTATTTACTTTGCATTATCCTGGAGCTGTTGTATGGTTATATTTTGTATCATGTTATTTTCAAGAGAGCTCTCCTTTTGTGTTTACTAGCTGCAATGCTATGTTTAGGGTCTAAAATTCTATATTCTCTTTCCTTCAAGTGTTTTTGCCAACTTTCAGTGAAATTCTCAATGTATTGTTTGAATCTGTTTCATGCATTGTAGTTGTTTCCTGTATTGTTCATTTAATGTTTCCTTCATTTTCCTATTCCTTTCTGTTTTTTAACCTATCTTTTCCTTATGTATATTGAGCAACTATTTCATAATTATTGTCATTTCCTTTTCTTACCTGAAAGATTATATCTCTCTCTGTGGCCTTATGGAGTTTTTTCTTTACTTCAGTTGCTATCATCTCAGAAATTTCAAGTGTATGACTTCCTAGTTTTTCTGTGACCTTATCTCCTGGACTTGTTTTGGTGAGATTACCTTTTATTCATTCCTTTTCTCAGTTTTGAAGCTCCCAGGGTTCTCTATGACTCTGCACAGATGGTAAGGGGTTGAGGACAGGTGAGCAAGGTTCTCAGGAGAGTGGAAAAGCAGTGTAAAGTCGCCAAAGCTCCTGCTGTGTGGGGTTCAATGTGGTTTCCACCATGTTTTGGGTGGTATAAGCCATAGCTCAAGAAGGATCCGATGATAAGTACAGGACAAAGTTCTGCAGGACTCTCGTAATCATGGGTGGCTTTGGGTTAGGACTCAGCAAGGCTCCCCAAGGTCCCTGTAACACACTTCCAGGCACCTGGTTTCAGGTCTCTGAAGCAGTCTTCCTGGGTGTTGATGGGTAGCAAGGCTCAGCTAAGCTCTGGCAAGGGCATGGATAGATGGATGGGGCAATGTTCACTAGATCCCCCTGCGGACTAGCACATGAGAGAGGTTAGCCAGGATTCAGACAAACTCTGGTGGTGATGGAGCTGAACGTAGGCCCAGGAGGTCTCCATGGCAGTCTTCCAGTCGAGTATGGTTGGCTGAAACTCAGATGAACTACAGCAAGTGTACAGGGGGGCAGGGCTAGGCCCATCATCTGCTCTGGCAATCTTCAGGGTGAGGAAGGACAGCTGGGAGTCAAAGAACTCCTTTATTTTATTTATTTTTTTAAAGGGAATACAAAATAACAATAAAAGAAATTAGAAATAATATCGAATTTCACTAAAAATAATATGACTTTGATAGTATTTCTTGTATTACATACTGTTGCCTCCAAATTAATTGTTTATATTATCAGATATATGCATGTAAAATTGGGCAGGGGTTTATGAGCAGCTAAGGTGAGAAAAAAATGAATTAAGCATTAAGTGCTCCCTTCTGTTGACCAGCAGAAATCAACAGCAGAATTATCTGAAGCATTCTGCATATATACTTAATGTATATCTCTGTCCCCCTCTCCCTGCACCTCCTATCCTTCCCACCTCAGTAATTCTCTGTCTTTTAACAGATTCATTCTTTCTTCATAGTATCTCTTCATGTCTTTCTAGTAATGTTCTTTCAAGTCACACATAACCATGCATGCATTGAGTTTCTATAGGCCTATTTATAAGTCAAACTTTTCTGTTTTAACATCATGGCTTGAGATATAATTATTTTGTATGAATAAGAGAAAGAAAGGAAGAAAGAAAGAAAGAAAGAAAGAAAGAAAGAAAGAAAGAAAGAAAGAAAGAAAGATAGACAGACACTAGGCTGGTGGTGGTGGGCTTATGGCATGTGTCCCACAGATTGTTGGTAAAGCTCCAAAAGATTTGCCATCACAACATGGACAAGAGCCCTGGTGGCAACCAGTTCCTTCCTAATATTGGGAGCTATTTGCTTCTGCTTTACAATAAATGCTGTTTTCCCCTTTCATTCTACAATAAATGCATTTTCTGAGTCATCTTTTGACTCTCTATCATGTAATTATTTCTGGGTTGAGAAAAGTACCCACCAGCCAGAAGTTAACACTAAAATTCTTGTGCATTCAAAACACATATCAGCTAGTTTATGGTTAGATTTCTGGCCTCTGCTGCAGTTTTGAATACCTATGCAATTGTAGATTTCTAGTCACCAAAACCAATTTTTCTTAGGACTATTGAGCAAAATGTATAAACCAAAGTAAATAAACTTTACACTTGGTAAATAGCAAAAAAAAAAAAAAAAAAAAAAAAAAAAAAAAAAAAAAAAAAAAAAAAAAAAAAAAAAAAAAAAAAAAAAAAAAAAAAAAAAAAAAAAAAAAAAAAAACATATCAGCAAAGAGAACATGTCATGATTTATTATAAATTAAAGTACTTCCAAAGGGTTACAAAAATATGTTGCTATTTTAGAATGCTATTAATTTACTAAGACGCTGATGGAAAGTTGAAGTACATAAAAAGTAAATAAATTAAGGCCAAATGTCTGATTTTTTATGAGGTTTTGTTTAGATCATTGCTTTAATATTCATCTGTGTTTGATTCTGAAAAAATAAAGTCCAAAAGGTACAACAGATATTGTGGAAGGGAAAGAGACAGCTCAAAAGGCAAAACAACTGTAATAGAAGAAAACAGAAAAGAAGGAAGACATACATGTACATATCTTCTAAAATAATAGTGTTACTAATATCTATTAGTCCATTGAAAGAAATACTGTTTATATTCTCTAATCATTCTTACATGCCTATATCTGGTAATCTAAGCAACTACTTTGAAGATAACAATATACATATAATAACCATTGTTATTTCCTACCATCTCCTTTTGGAATTCAGCTTCAAGTTTTTTCTCTTTAAAATAAAAAAATAAATTTTTTATGTGTGGGTTTTTTATTGCTATCTAATAAATTACCTCAAAGTTTAGTAGCATAAAACGCTATACAATTATTTCCTCAGAGTTCCAATTAATTAGGAATTTAGAAGCTGTTTTCTGGGCAAGGGCAGCAGTCACCTGGAAGCACCACTGGGACTGGAGTCCCACTTTCCGAGATGTCGCATGTGTGGTGATGGTGGCAGGAGGTCTCAGCCTCACCACACAGATATCTTCACAGGCTGCATGAGCATCATCACAAGGGAACAGCTAATTTCCCCAAAAGGGAATGATCCAAGGAAACCAAGAAGAAAGTCACAACATGTTTTATGTCCCAACTTCAAAATCATTCTGTGACAATCCTATAATGTCCTGCTTAGTTACATGTATGTCCTGTCCAGTGTGAGAAACCACTAACCTAGGACCTGAGTGCTCTAACACTACCTTTTAATTAATAGCAGAAAACTATAAATCTTTTTTTAAATTAAGTATTCATTAAGTATCCTTAATTTGCCATCTAGAACACTACAATGTTATCCTGGAAAAAATCAATTTGAAGCACTAAACCACATGGTCACAAAGAATGCAAGAAATTATAATATATTTTAATACTGATCCGGAGAAATACATATTTCAAGAGGTGGTCTCTACTTTTCACCCTAGATATATCTGTGGGTCACTATATCAATGGCAAGCTCAGAACACTACTAAATAGCCAGAGATCTATTTGTAGATGTCAAAAATAACCAACACTAGAACGTTCCCAAGAATCTCAACACAAATTTTCAAACAAGGCCAGAATTTTTGCTAATTTCAGAGTCATCTCCAACACTTGAAGACTTTAGAAATTCCTTAGCTAGTTTCAAAACCATCCCATAGGCACAAGATGTCCCTTCTATTCTGCCACTTGGGAGTATTCATTTTACTTTGTCTACTACCCAATCAATATTTATAAAGTATCTGGTAAATTTCAGGTAATAGTTTTGAGGAAGCAAACATTACATTAATAGGACAAATAAGGTAGTGAAGAAGCAAACAAAATAAACTAAATAATATGGATGGTTATAAGTGCCACAAAAGAAATAAACAGGACTGTGATAGAGGATACTGCAAGGATAGGGTAATGTAGAACTGCTTCTTGGCGATCATATTTAACCTGAAACCTAGAAAATCCAGGCAGTTATCAAACGACCAGAAAAAAAGTACACCAAGTCTGGCACTACAGAGTGGAAAGTATCAAGGCATGAAATATATGTCCAGATCTTACCAGCAGTTCTCAACCTGTGGGTCACGACCACGGCTGGGGTCGAACGACCAAAACACAGGGGTCGCTTAAAGCCATTCTGAATCATAACTGTAGCAAAATTACAGTTTTGAAGTAGCCACCAAATTTATTTTTTCGTTTGGGGTTACCACAACATGAGGACCTGTATTGCAGGGTCATGGCATTAGAAAGATTGAGAACCACTGTGCCAGACAATTTGGCCGAATTGTGGAGCCAAGGGAAGAGACCCCCTAAAAGGGTAATAGAAGAAAGAGGCAGATGCCAAACTTTTCAGGACCTTAAAGTCTATAACAGGGAGTTTCATTTAAGACATCAGCAATTGGCTTTCATCAGACAAATAACAAGGTGAGATTGATAAATTATAGTTTCAATTATATTATATGACATAAGTCATTATGAGAGAGAAAAGAGATAGACACAGAGACAGAGACAGAGACAGAGACAGAGAGAGCCAGCCATGGAATAAAAAAGACAGCAATCAGGGTCAATAAAACAGCAATCTAATTTGGCTCATGTGGATTAGATTCTTCACCTTATCTTCATTAGAATAGTGCCATTTGCACTGCGCTGTGAAATAAATGCAGCTCTTGCTACTGATGATAAGTTTGTTCTCATTTACTGAAAGTTAAAGGTCTTCTTGTCATGACTCATCCGATCCTGCTGATCCTAATTAAAAGTTTTAAAACAAGTGGGTACATTAGTTTCTACGAGCCCAGACACACTAGGAATAAACCCTTCCTGTCACCTATATGCGGGCCGGGTCTTCACTGTTGCACATCTCATCATTACGGAGATATTCTTCAATAGACTCTTGATGGCACCATTTTCTGTATCCTTTTTCACCATTTTCAACCTGTTTTGGTGGGTTCATTCTGTAGTAATTAGGAATACCATATTTAGCATCTTTTAAAAATAAATCCCCAGTGGAAATCCAAGGAGAAAGTCATCAAAATGAATCAACTGGCAAGTCATGTCTGCAAATCACAAACAGGAATAAATGAAAGGTGAGTGTCTCTTATGCCAAAGTTGACCAAGAATCCAGAATACAGGTAAACTGAATTTGTGGATATCTTCACCCTTTCCAGGTATTGCAACTTTTTCACTGTAAATTTATAGGTACATGTGAACTATAAAATGTTGAAAGAACAATTCTGAAATTAAATTGTCTTCCCACTCACCTTAATCTAAGATCTTCAAAGCTCTATCATCTCTGAGATAACTTCTCCAGTTAGTCTTACCACATTATTTTTCCACATTATTTACATCATGTGACCTCTAACATGTTGTCATTAGCAACCATACTTGTATCTTATTTAGCTCTTCATTTATCTTCACATTCCCAAAAATACACAAGAATTTGGGTGTAGGGAGTTCATTTTGAAGATAATCCCAGGATATAGAAGTTAGGGAACCGCTGACATTTTAAACAGAAAAATTAAATTAAATGTGAGGTAACAACCATGTACAACTAGTGTTTAATGCTGTGAGCAACTAATTTTCAAAGAACAAAATTTTTATGTGCCTAGAAATTTACTCTGGAAGAACAGGAGGCAGATACATTGATCCTCTTTGCTTTAGTGAATGTTTGTTCCTGAGGCATTAGCTCCTCCACGTTTCTGTACAGCTAAAACAGCCACAGAGGCTTCAGAAAGTTCCCCGGGGCATCGAAGGCACATGGAAGTTCACTGTCACTTTGTGGTAGAACTGTCCAGCACAGCAACAGCTGAGGCTAGTGGCAGGTTAAGGCAGTGTGGCACAAGGCACAAATGTTGGTGCTAAAAGTAACACTGAAGGCATAAATAATCATTTCTCTGAATTCGGTCACAGACCGAATGGCATCGTCTGATCTAAGACTGAGAAATGACCAAATATTAAATGAGCACTTGGTAAGTACTACTCAGAAAAATACAAAGCTGTGAACAAGTTAAGCAGAAGTTAAAGACAATGTTTCTAGCTCTCGATCAGTTTAAACTTTTATAGGGATCATCATAACACAAACAAATTGATGCACGACCTGAGATTCTGAATATAAAAATAGAACAAGTGAAAGAGAGTATTCTGAAGCAGTTGAGATATTCCACTATGGAATCTGAATAACTGAAAGCTAAAAAAAGAACCCAAGGGGCCCGGCAGGATGGCTCAGTGGTCTAAAGCACCTGCTTAGGAAAGCTTGGGCAGCTTCAGGGACCGCGGTTCGAACCCTGGCATCACATGCTGAGCCAGCCCTGCCCTCAGGGCAGGCTGAGCCGGCCATAAAAATAAAATAAACAAACAAACAAAAGTTCTGAAACAAGAAAAAAATAAAATAAAATAATTTTAAAAAAAAAAGAACACAAGTACAACTGTGCACAGTGTGGTTCTTGCCTTAAGGTTACAATTTTTTCATATGATGAGTGAAAAAATAAAACTCTATTTCATGAGATTGTAGTGAGACTTAAATGCATGTAAATGCAGGTAAGCATTGATTATAGTGCCTGGAAAATAAATATTAAAATGTTATTTATTTTATTTTAATGTTAGGGAGAAAGTAAATGGTAGAATGGGAGTTAGAAAATATTGATTGCATCTCCATGCCAGACTCCTACTCAAATACAACTTTTCTATAGCTTCTAGCTCTTGACATAGTGATATTTTACCTTTAAGAGCTATAGCATCCAAAAAACAAAACTACTCATCCTATGGACGAGAAGGTAAAAATTTAGATGCAGAAATGCAGTACAGCATTCATGAATAAAAGACCAATACCAATAATGCCAAATCTATTCCTCTTGCTACTGTATCAACTTGAGTAAATCTCTTGGTCATACAATTTTCTCATCTATAAAGTGGGGGTGATATTATGTGCCTGAGAAGGCCACAGTGAATGACAAAGGAAGCTGAGCATGATATCACACACCTATAACTCAAGCACTCTGGGAGGCTGAGGCAAAAGGATCACAAATTCAAGCCCAGCCAAGGCAACTTAATTAATGATGGCCTGTGTAAGAATAAACAAGAGCTTGGGAGGTAGCTCAGTGCACAAGTCCTAAGTTCAACACACACACCACAGGGAGAGAGAGAGACAGAGAGAGATAGAAAGGCAGAAACAGACAGAGAGACAGACAGACAGAGACAGAGATAGAAAGATACAGAATTTCTTAGGGCTCCAATCAAATTTTATTTTTAGGCTCTTGAAAAATGTATTGATCACTATTCTATATTTGTTTAGCAGTTAGTGTTCAAGCATCTACTACATATAAGCCTCTGTCTAGTTTTGAGGAATAGGAACATAAGGATATCAATAAGTCATGGCCTACAGATGTTATTAATATTTAAACAAATCTTAAAGACATGCAAATATATATACAGGATGGCTGAGATGGTTGTACTGATAATTTCCTTCAATTTTTAAAAATAACAATTAATGTTTAGGACTTTTACCCTGACTACTCTATGCTGTTATCTGTGACCTGAGCAACTACATTGAGGACAGCAACGTGTCCATAGTTGAATACTGCTCATCTTTATCTTCTAAATGTATACTTATCAAATATTTTACTCTTTAAAATAAATTTTAATATAAAGATAAGGAAAAAAATAAGATTTCCTGAAAGCAGGTGTTAGTATTCAATTATTTATCCAAACTTGCATAACTATATGTATTAATCTGAGCAACAGATTTGACATTAAAAAGAGATAATATAACAACCACTGCTATCAGCTGTACCTGTTGTGAAAATCTGTAACCTAGGTATTGTATGTTACCCTGTTTCTGTCTTTCATTATGTATTTATTTTTGCTTCTGTTTTTAATCTTCAAAATACAATAAAATAAAGTTAGAAGTATTTAAACAAATTTAGTTAGCTAAAAAGATCCAAGCTAGTAACTTATCCTGTTATCAAATGCTTTTATCCTAATACCAAAGAGAGAGGGAAGGAAAATAAGAAAAGATGGGAAAAACAAACTAAGCTAATAATCTCTAAAATAAGGCTTCTGGAAATTCATGAGGGTGAACTCTATCTAAATTCACATTTGCCTCAGTTTAATCAGAAATTGGCAATATGAACTGAATTTTAAAAAAAAAAGTGCTTCTCTACATGGCATATGAATGTACAAGCCCAACCCTACCTACCTTATCCTGAATTTGGAATAAATAATATTGCTGCTTATTATGAAACTTTTAATCCAGGTGAAACCAAGATGAAATGCCTAATTACAGATAAGAAGGGAAATAATTGCATAAATTTGTTAAAAGAAGAAAAATTAATGAGGTTATGGTAGCAACTACTCTACCAGCTGGGATGCAGATAGGGCCTCATGTCGTTTTCAAATCATTCTCTTACCAACCTAGAGTAGATGGCTCAGTGGTCTAAAGCGCCTGCTTAGGAAAGCTTAGGTGGCTGCAGGGACCGCCGTTCGATCCCCAGCACCACATGCTGCGCCAGCCCTGCCCTCAGGGCAGGCTGAGCTGGCCATAAAAATAAATAAATAAACAAATAAAAGTTCTGAAACAAGAAAAAAATAAAACAAAAAAAAAATAAAAAATAAAAAATACTTCAGAGTAAAAGGGCTTCAAAGAGAAAGGGGCCTAAGTCAGCACCTCAATTTTCCTGAACCTCAAGGTGACTCTCATGATTAGCATGTTTATCACAGATACACACTATCCTTTGGGACATTCCTTCCTCATATTTGCAGAATAACTTACAGTTCACAAATCAATTTAGTATCCATTATCTCAGCTAATTTTATAACAGTCTTGTGTGATATGAGCCTCTTCATCTCTGTTCCAAAGATGAATATGATAAGCCTTGGATTGAGGTCCTACAGTGAAGCCACAGCAGAAGTCAAACGGGGGTGCAAGTCTTCTGGTCCCATTTCCAGGGCATTTCCCACACTTACGCATGGAATCTGAGGGAAAAGGAGATAAAATGAACAGAACTGGAAAGCTATAACAAGAAGAAGCAATTTGTCTTCAGAGATCTTGAGTGACCTCCTTTTACTCAGAATTTCAATCTGAACAAGTAGTGGTTCTGACTCTTTCCCACCCATCCAGGCAGTCAGATGTGAAATCCTTTATGGACATAGATCCTATTCCATGAACAGCACCATTAGCTTCTAGACAGGAAAATTCATTTGAAACTAATTGGCGAGTAATGAAGTTGCCGAGGTTTATGAGCCTTGCACTAACACTAATACAGAGGCACAGTGTCAACAATAAAATTGTAGCTGCTGATAAAATTACCCTTCTGTGGAGAAAAAAATAGACTTTGTTCCTGGGCCTGGAGGCAAAAACAGTATTAGACAGTCTCAGAAGAGACAAGATCACTTTCTTTTTTGTTTGTTTTTTGTTTTTTTGAGACAAAGTTTCACTATGCGGTTCAGGCTGGCGTTGAGCTCACTTTTGTAGCTCCGGCTGGTCTTGAACTCCCATCGATCCTCCTGCCTCAGCCTCCCAAGTGCTGAGATTACAGGCATGTGCCACCACACCTGGCAAGTTCACTATCACTTTCTTTTGCATGGTCTTAAATGGTTGGTTGAAAGGACAACTCGCCCTCAGAAATAAACCTCAATTATTTAACAATGGGACAAGGGGAAAATGTGTCTTTTTTATGGTTAAATTTCAAATATTTTTTTAAAAATGAGTGTATCTTATAACAACATATCCTTTAAAAAACAGCTATGGCCAGAGACAGAAGGAAAATAGAGATCTGCTTAGTATTCCAGCCTCCACAGGCAATTGTCCACCACTACATGGGGCTACCAGAAGAAAATGTGATTTTAAGTAAAAAGCACTGATACTGAGGGGCCATATGAAAATACATTATCATCCCCTGCACGCCTCAGATAAGTAAATGAAAATCCACTAACAGACAACTATTTTTGTTCTTGCTTAATTGTTCCTCCTAATTGTATTGACTAAGAAAGCCTATTGCTTCTAGAAGTCAGCCATGGGCAGTTCTATGGAGATCTGGAACTCCCCTGAGGAGGTACTAATCTTTAATGTAGTTTCAGAGCCATATATTCTGTCACAACCACACACAGCAATTGAACAATGAAACATGAATGGCCCATCTGACACAGGCTGTATGTGTGACCTGCACACCAAACTTTTAAGACCTAGAATAAAGACACGGTAAGATAGTACATTAGTAATTCCTATACTGACTACATGGTACAATAACAATGAGATGGATTGGCTTAACTAGATTACTGAATATGCAGTTGAAATTAACTCATGTGCTTCTTTAAAATTTTAAAAATATGTCTACTAGAAATGCTGAAAATTATAAATTCAGTACACATGTGTGAATTGCATCATATATATATATATATATATATATATATATATATATATATATATATATGTTTTTTGTTGTTTTTTTTCTGTCTCAGGTTTCCTTAAGGGTGGGTCTGGGGATTGAACCGCTGTAGCCTGTGCCTATGTATGCCTGACTGGGATTGCCTGCACAGGCACTTAAACCACTGAGCTAACCTGAAAACTGCATTATATTTATACAGTACAACTATTTTGTCATGAACATACACAACTTTCTGTGAAGCTATTTAGGTAAGTTTAAAAAGAGACAGTATAAATGTCGTGTTTTCATTCCTTTGAATCTATTAAGTTGGAAATTGCTTACTTGCTTTCCAATGTTGTTTGAAAGTAAAAGGATACAAAAGAGTGTGTTTGTTTGCCTGGCTGCTTTTGGCAGTTTGATCTGTCATTGTCCTTAGTAAGAACAGTGTCGGTTTAACTGATCCACAGGTATTCAGCCCTGCATGCTCAGGCATAAAGGTGTTAATTGCAGCACGTAAGGGGAATACTGGGAATACTTATAGCTCAACTATTAGAAAGAGGTGCTGATGAGTCTAAGGTTAAGTGTTCAGCCCCTATCCAGATACACTTAACTAATTTTTTTTTTCCTCTGGAGCAAGGAGGCATTCCCCACATAGGCTTGGCTTTCTCATAAATGTTCACTCTCAGTTATGATGAAAGCTGTGAAATAATGGTACTGTATGCTTACCAACTTCATTATCATTACTACAAGAAGCTCAGTCTTCTCCTTTGTGGAGAGAGCATCACCTGTACCTTACTTACATATAAATGGAAGATTTCATATTTAATTTAACTCTTTTTCTTAATTGGTTCCCCTCAAGAATGGAAACAATGTAGTTGTATCTTACTGTGGGATATACTTCTGAAAGTCTTATTATCTGGATTAAAATCAGCTCTATGAAAGGTGAGGGTTAGCTAAGTAGAAAAGTCACTTAGCTTGTTTCTAAGGTGGGAATAAAAGTATCATATACTCCAGTAAATATGGAGAGGATTAAGGAAAATGAAAATATGTAGAATATTTGATACTAGCATTCATCATTATCATCACAATCTCTTCATTACACTAATGATATATTTTTCCTATCTACACATCAAAAAACTGATAATTTTGTTATAATTAATAAAGAAGCACAACAAACATGAGGAAATAATGTGTGTGACTCAGGAAGCAAAATTAGGAAAGCAGAATAATGAGAAAACTTAAACCCCAGGAATCTGGAGTATAACCCATTCCAGGTTAAACAACATAAAAGTATTCTATTTGGCACTTACATGAGAGTAAAACCAAGCCACTGTGTGATGGTCTGAAGATTTCTTATCTTCAAAATGATTTTCTTCTTTATCTGCCTTACTGAAAGCCTCTCAATCACAGTATTTATATGGATTTTAGACAGTAACACTATCCTAACCTACCTGATATAACATGATTCTGTTAGATATCAAGTGAGAAGAAAGCAAGACATTCAGCTATATCCATCTGGGAAGAACAGACTGGCAGACACAGAGCGTAGCGGCTTCATAACAATGTGCCAGGTCCAAGTTCCTTCATTCGCACCTTGATTTCCTTGCCTAGAATATGCAGCTATTGAAAGTATCTACTTTACCAATCTGAAGTAACACATAGCATAGATTACTAAATACACAATAGATAAGATCTTACTATGTGTTGAGATAAGTTAATTGTCCTGATGTTTCCTTCAGTTGCTCATGAAAATATTGTGAAAAAGTCTCAAATTAGGAAGTAATATATATATATATATATATATATATATATATATATATATATATATATATATATATTAGGAAAGAAAAAGTTGCAAAGTCAGGTCCAAGAAAGTGTCCATGCCAATGTTAATAAGACAGGATCAGAAATGCACCTCCTGGACACAGACTGGAGAGCTGTTGCTTGAGCTTCTGTCCTCCTGAGGGCAATGAAATCTCCAAAGTTGCTGATTGCTGGCCGGTCTTTTTCTTCTTCTAATTTATCCCAGATTATAAATATAGACAAGGGGTTCCTGACCATACCACTACAGCACACGTTATTCATAGTTCAGTGTAATTATTTCTAAACTAGGAATATTATAAAAGTAAATACTTTGTTTTGAATCTTCACTTTACTTATTGTTTCATCCCTTAAAAACACTTAACTTCAGGCCAGGGAGATAGCTCAGTCACTTAAGAACCTGCCTGTAAGGTTCTTACTAAAAGACAAAAGATACAAAGAAAGAAAGAAAAATGTAATCTCTCTAAGCCTGTGTTTTCTCAACTACAATATGGCAATAATAAAATAAGAAATTAAAAGAAGTGAGAAAGACAATGAATGTATGGGAGGTGGAATACCATTCCCCCTCTCTAAAAAATGCTAGTGTCCTAATTCCAAGAACCTGTGAATGTGTTGTGTTACATAGAAAAAGGAATGGAGCAGGGGTATAACTCAATGGCACAAGCCCCTGCCTGGCAAGTGCAGGAAGGCTGTACAGGATTGCCTGGGAAGTTTCAACCAAATCACACAGGCCTGTAAAAGTCAATGAAAAAGTAGCAGAGGCAGTTAGAAAAGAAGTGGCAGGGAGTTCTAAGGCTTAAGAAAGACTCAGCACACCATGGTTGATTTCCAATACTAGAGAGCAAGACCAGGGAGATAGCTCAGTGGAATAAGTACTTGCCTGGCAAGTGCACGGTCCTGAGTTCAATCCCTGATACTGAGAAAAAAAAAAAATCCTCAAAACTAGAGAACAACAACAACAAAAGACTGGAGAAAAGGTCATGAGTCAAGAATATAAGCCTCTTGTACATAACCTAAATTGGCAGGAAATAGCTTCTCCCCAAGAGCTTCCAGAAAACAACACATCTGTCTAGACATATTGATGTTTAGCCCAATAAGACCCATGTTAGATTTCAGGCCTACTTAACCATGAGATAATACAGTTTTGTTGTGTTAAGCCTTAAGTATGTGTAATCGGTTGTAGCAGCAAGAGAAAAGTGGTTCAAAATGTAAAGCACTTAGAATGCCAAGCACTTAGACAGGCCTTTACAATATACAAGAAAAACTAATCAACCTCCAGCAATTTGATGATAGTGACTAATATTTTATTGCCTATGATTAAAAATGTGTTCTCTTGACTTTTCTGCTGTACAATGGCCTGAGATAAAACACTAAAGCACTCTTAGAGTAACTCAAAGGAAATGTGTTCTACTAAAATCATGTATTTCTCTCACTGTAAAATGTGTATGTACATTTGTCCTTTAAAAGAAAATAATTCTACATAAAAAGGAATAAAAATTAAGCACCTTATTAATTTTTCCTCCATGGTTATACAGACAATCCCCACACTAGTAGACAAGCAACCCCATTTCTTTCAGAGAAGCTCAGGATTGTTACAAGGCACACAGGTTGCTAACTATCATCATGACTATAGTAAATCAGTGGCCCAACACTCAACTCAGCTATCAAAATTTATAGCAAAGACAGGCACAACAGTCATTTGGGCCTCTAGGGTACCTTCTCACTAAAAACTATGTGTTCTGTTATTAGATATATCTTATAATAATGCTTTACCTTCTTAGAATGTGATTGGAGGGAAATAAATAAAGTTTCCCTTGCCTTCTTATATTAGAATTCATAAGCACAAGCATCCAAGAGTTGATATTTAGTTCACTATATCAGAGCCCCTTCCTTCTTCTCTCCTTTCTGTGAAAAATAATGATCTGTTGACCTATGATTACAATTCAAACCCTGGGCCCACAAGCCAGCATCTGTCTCTTCATCGGCCTTTTGCTCCATAACTGTAATGGCTGTCACTAAAGGAGAAACAGTATTTCTAGTGACATTTCCAGCCATGTGAGTTATGAAACACTGACAATAATTACCAACAAATTGAAATGGTTCCCCAAAATGACGGCTTTACAGGCCCAGAAAATAACAGATATGTTTTTCTACAGTTCAAGAGTATTATGTTTACTAACTGATTTTATAACGTTTTGGCTATTGATCTCGGGTACAAATTATCTGTGCTCAGTTAAAAAAAGATAAAGGTTCAGCTTTCTACAATTAACCCAATAACTTGTTCAGCTTTGAGACTAAATTTAAATGTTAAGGATTTGTGTCTCTTAAAGTCCTTCCCAAAGAATTAAAGAAGCAAATGCGACTATCACTAACTTACTTAAAACCAAGGCCTATCCCATAATGGTAATTATTCATGATGAGACTTTTAGACAAGGAAAAACAACTCATTCTTATGCTCTTTCAGCTATTTGATAGTGGCTTTCTCCACACTGACATTAATTTTGAAACATTTAGATCATTCTTTGTTTTTTTTTTCTTCTAAAAGTTGTATTTATTCTTATATTTTATTCAGATAATGAACCATTTGGGTTTTCTTGTTTTGTTTTTATATATATTCTAATAACTTCAATGAGAAAAAATGGCAATGAGACAGTTTCAAAACAATAATTAATACATTGCATATTGTAGTCTTCATAGCAGACATTCAGTAGTAGCAGATATTAGGAGTACAAGATGTCGACATGATATCTTATATAAGCACTATTACAGATCTTTTTTCTCATTGAACTGAGAGAAAGTAGCTGTGTATCTATCCTATTTTTTCACTATAAAATGGTTCTTTATTTTATGTGTAAATATCATAGTCTCCCTAGTGTGAGAACTCAAAAGAAGAAATAAAAATAGAAAGGTATAATGCAGTTAAATGGAAAACAAGAATTTAAAAATCAATGTCACCATTTTCTTTGGATTATACTGTACTAGCATTGAAAATTTAACAACTAGAAAAAATATCTAAAGGAACATTTTTTCTGTAATATATAAGGTCCAAACAACCAGCTCTTCAACTTACTACACTCAGCCTCTCCTTAATAGTGAAATATGTTTTAACAGTCAGTCTTATGCATCAGTTTAGCTAGGCTGCCATCTCTATTTATTCAAACACTAATCTATGTATTTCTGTGAAAGTACTTTATAGCCACAATTAAAGTGCATAGTGAGTTGGCCTTAAGAAAAGGAGACTATCCTAATTTGTGTGGATCTGATTTAACAAGTTCACAGTATATAGCAATAGAACTGAAGCTTCCCTGAAGAAGAAATTCTACTTGAGATCTGAGCTCATGTCCTTGGATTCCAGACTTCTGGAATACTACAGCCTGTTTTATAGATATACAGTGATATCCATTTCTATAGGGTAATACTAAAAAATAGATCTATCTATCATCCGGGGAAATAGTTTGGTGTTCTAAGCACCTGCCTGGCAAGCACAAACACCCGGGTCTGATCCCCCATACTATATGCTATGTCAACCCCTGAGCTCTAGGGGCACTGTATCAGCCACCAAAACTGGGCATGGTTGTGTACACCTATAATTCCAGCACTGGGAGACTAAGACAAGAAGATCACTGTAAGTCCAAGCAGTGTAGTGAGACCCTGTGTCAAATACATTAATAAAAATAGATCTATCAATGTATCCATCCATACTACTGGTTTTTCCTGATTACTCAGATAAATGAGAATAATGCCTATTCTGCATCAGTATTTTTAATATAAAATAAGATTGTGCACATAAAAATTATTTTAATATAAAATAAACATCAGGAGGACATGTATGTGTTAGAGACTGGGCAAGGTGCTGCACACCTGTAATCCCAGCTTTTGGGAGGCTGTAAACAGGCAGATCAGTACAAGTCCAATCTAGTGGTGAGACCCTGAACACCCTGTAGACTCTTCCATAAAAAATACAGAAAAAAAGAAATCCAGGACATATGTGTTATGTTAATATTTGATGGGACTAAGTCAAATTCAGATGGTTACCTGCATCAGCATTGTTCTTTCCTAGAAGTCCTTACCAAACTATTATTTTTCAAATATTACAAACTGTTTTTCAAATATTACACATTGTCAAAGAATGGGTAAAGAATATATGCTATTTTTACACAATGTAGTATTATTCCACAATAAAATGGGATAAATGTGAAGCTTTTGTCAGTAAATGGATGCAGCTAGAGTTCAAACTCTTAAGTAAAATAAATCAGACCTTCATGTGCAAACATCAGACAGTCTCTGTAGTGTGAGAACCTGAAGGAGAAAAACAAGATTTGAAGGGCAAAATAGATACTGGGAAAAGGGAATAAACTTACTGAAAAAGAAAGAGTTCCTCGGTTGAAGAGAGGGAGTAGGGGAAAGAGATTTATCTCTGTATTAAGAAGGATGTTTCGGACAACTGTACTGTGCATTTCTACTGATCTATGGAGAGAAGCAGTTAATGCTTAATTTATTTTGTCTCCTTTTTTCCACTTGTTTCTCCTTTTTCCCGTCTTAATTTCTTATACATTTCTTTCTTTTTTTTTTCTTTCTTCTTCCAATCTTACATGCACATATCTGGTAATATGAGTAACTGGTTGGAAGACAAGAATAGGCATTACAACAGATATTGCGTTAAATTAAATTTTGTGTCATTCGTAACTTTTCTGTCTTAATTATAATTTGCACTCTCTTTAAAAAACAAAAAATACTTAAAATAAAATAAATTTTATCTGTTATATCAACCAGCTTTAAAAAATAAAAAACAACTTACTGAATTAGGCAGGCAATTGTAACAAAACTTTAAATGCACATCGTTGACTGGCTGCTGAAGGTAAGAAAACTGATAGAAGAATCAAAAGATAGAAACCTGTGCTCCATTATAGCAAAACAACCTGGCACTGAAAGAAGTTTTATAGATTATCTAAATAAACTACCAAAAAGTGTTCCTGGAATCAAAATGTGAACATTGCCACCATTTAGATTCTTCCCTTTTATTCCTTCCACAATCACCAGATTTCTCTCTTCCATATGAAGTTTCCACTTTGCATTTTTGATTCTCTAAACAGATCACTCATCCTGCTTGATGCCCCATCCTTTTCCCATGAGAATCCTACATTTTCTATACTCTCATTATCACAGAAAATCTAGAATTTAATGCATGGCGATCCTGTTCTCTCGAACCATATTGTTGTATAGACCATTCATTTGGAAATGTAGTCATGCACCATCTGGCCTTGTATTCTGGAATTTT
>PVJA010037563.1:0-20316 GCA_004027025.1 Myocastor coypus | reverse complement strand
AATACATAAATTCCTTTGTTTGTGAATTCAGGGAAGGCCTGGTGAATGAATGTATAGATGGCTACAAAGATAACAGACACAAAACACACTGCCTTCTGCTTTACAGTATGTGAGTAATTACCATATCTGCATCTTGTACTCAAAACAACTACTATGAGGACAACAATGTGAATTGTATCAGTTATTGCAGTTGTACTACTAATGTGTCATGAAACTGCCCCATTGTTGTTACTTATTGAAAGAAAAAAGGTAAAAAAAAAAAAAAAGAGAGAGAGAGAGAGAATAAGAGACAAGAAAAAAATGCCATGGAATTAACCTGCTACAACTTTGTATATGGTTAGATTTCTAAATTTCTTTATGAAAATGTGTAATTGTTTTTTGTTATCACATTCTATAGGGACTTATTAGAATAACAATGATTAATGCAAAAAAAATATATGAGGATTCAGCAGTGCACAATTTCACATATTCTGGGGAATGTGAGAAATTAAATCACACACACACACACACACACACACACACACACAGACACTAACAAAATGTAAAGTCTGGGCAATCAGAACAGTATACAGTTCTGGGGTTGTGGGCATCACTGTTGTTAAGTTTAACAATTTGCTAACACATTCAAGGCGAAACCAGATCTGTAAGCCAATGCTGAGTTGCCTCACAAAGTACAGCTGAAGGAAACAAAATGGAAAGCAGGCGCTTTCTTTTGGGAAGGGCAGAAATTTGAAGTTTGTCTGCAGGACAAGACACAGCAATCACCCATATCATTTAGTGCACACCTTCCAAAATGCAGGGAAAACAGCTACTTCGAGCCAAGCAGGGGCACCGCGCTTGCTGGAACCGCCCAAGAACGAAGCACCAAAAGCATCAAGGCTGGGCTCTTTTCAACCAAGCAGACATTTAACAAAAGGTGAAACAGACAAATGTCAGTGGCCACAGCGATGAAGTGGAGCCCCAGACTGCGCAGTCTTCATCTGATTAGGGACAGAAGGCTCAGCATATCAAAGGCAGCGCATCGGGAACAGAAGTGAAGCAACTCCAAGGGTGAAGGTGGCCCCCTGTCACTCACAGTATGGCCCTGGAGAACCATGGGATTTCTCAGGGAGTCCTTTCTTCATCTGAAACACATACACAGCCTGGATTACTCAGAAAAATGAAGTGACATGAGTGACAAGAGCGTTGCTTTCTAGATATCTTTAGCAACCTATTAAAAAAAAAAAAAAAAAAAAAACTAGCTATCATTAAGCCAGGATTGTCCCAGTGTTCTGTGGACAGAGTTTGTTTCCATAACCAAACCTTGAAAGTTGGGGAGGGCAGGGAGAGGGGCTGAGAGCAGATTTGGGATTTCCAAGCAGCAGGGGAAGGTAAGGCCCTGTGGGAAATCCTCGAAGATCACGTCTCAAGAGCAGGGGACAAGATAGGGTACTCGAAGAGGACAGTGACCTACATGTTTGCATCCCCGGCTTCATATGCGGAGCCCCTAAGCCTTCTGTGATGTCCACTGCTGGTAAGGGGGTCCTTTCGAGGATTTGGGTGGGATTGGCCATGAGGCTGCAGTGAAGGGGACTCAGATGAGGGACTGAGCCAGAACCCTCCACAAGTTGCTTGCTAATCAAAATTCAGTGTTTTCTCCGAAGTGGAAGATATCTGGGGGGAGGGGGGGGGAGGGAGTGGGGGGGGGATTCTCTGTGATTTCCAGATACAGGACAAAGTACAATTCCTTTGAGCCTTCTGACAGCATGCAGCAGCAGGTGTCTGGTGCTCACAGTGTGACCTGCGTCCATGCCCAGGCTAGCCTGCAAGCCCAGCTCTTAGAGACGGCTGAGGCATGTCAGGTGTCTCACTGGCCCTCTAGCTGCTGCTTTCCCATTATGGTGTGAGAGCCCGGGGGTCCACCTGCAGCAGCCACATAAGACCTCCCTTCTAGCCAGGTGTAGAGGCACTCTGCTAAGAACCCAGAACTCTAGAGGCTGAGGTAGGAGGAGCACAGGTTCAAGCCAGGCCTGGGCAGCCTTGAGAGACACTGTCTAAAAGTAATAATTAATAATAATGATAATAATAATAATAATAATAATAATAGTGAGGGATGTAGCTTAGTATAAAGGTCCTAAATTGGATCTCTAATGTCAAATAAATAAGTAAACTTTTAAACCTCTCTTTTAAGGGAATGGTGGTGGTGTTGTGTCACTTTTTGGTAAAGGCAGGTAGTTCATAGCCATGGCCTTTGGGCTAAGATGAACCGCACCTCTAGTTAAGGCAGAAGAGCCAGCCCGAAAAACAGCCAGCACCATGGTAGCAGTTGGACTGACCGTTGCTGCTGCGGGATTTGCAGGCCGTTATGTTTTACAAGCCATGAAGCATGTGGAGCCTCAAGTAGAACAAGTTTTTCAGATTCTACCAAAATTTCCCTACTGCCAATAAAGGAAAAATAAGAGATGTTCATCAGTGAATTATGCTCTTAAATCACCCAGACAAAGGAGGATCTCCTTACATAGCAGCCAAAATCAGTGAAGCTAAAGATTTACTAGAAGGTCAAGCCAAAAAAATGAAGTAAATGTATGATGAATTTTCCAGTTCATACTAGCTTATGTATATGAGTACTAACATTTTATAATAAAATTTCTCTGAGCTACAAATAAACCTCCTTTTAAAGTATATGTATGTAAAATCGAAGAAAAATACTGAATAAAAAATGCAGGTGATGCTTGTCTTTAACAAAGAATGGTGACTGAACACACAGTGATAAAAGTCTAGAAAACACAAAGTTGCTCAAACCCAGGGTAAGGCTGGTGGCCAAAAAGAAGAGAAATTTGCCTTGCATGGGCCTGGGGTTGGTACCACGCATAGCCTCACGGTCCGCTTGATAAATGCAGTGAAAGTATGAAAACGAAGCAGCAGGATGGTTTCAGAGTGCAACCAGTGCAACCGCTCGGGAATCACAGGCCCTGGAGAAGGAAACTAGAGCTCTCAGGCCTCAGCTGTCCCCGTGGTCACCTTTGTGCTGACGCTGGCTCCGATCAATTTCCTTAGATCCCACGTATACGTGACGCAATGCACTATTTTCCCCTCTAAACTGCCTCATTTTCCATCCCACGATGCTTTCCAGGTTCAGCCGGCACCACCCCAGTAGCAGACTTCCCTTCTTTTTCAAAGCCGAATAATGTATCAGTTTCGGCACATGCACATATGACATGCGTTTAATCTGCTCACCTGTGGAAGAACACGTCACTCGTTTCCAAGGCTTGCCGAGTGTGAGTCATACTGCACTAAGCATGGCGCGCAGATAGCTTCACAGGGAGACGACATCCTTTTCTTTGGATGTATACCTGGAAAAAACGTGATGTTTGTACTCTCAGCCCTCTAGGTTCTCCCACCCGCGCCCCCTAGTGGTGGTCCCGATCTGCAGCGTCCCTCCACCTCTGAGGTCTGCGGCAGCCCCCTTTGCCTCACACCCTCTTGGCATTTGTTCTCTGTGCCTTTTTATCTATTTCTCTTAGCTTTCACTCTCTGAGTAGGTGCGAAGTGACAGCTCCCGTGGTTTCGAGCTGCATTTCGCCAGTGAGGGGTGTTCCTAGGCACCCGTTGGCCCCTTTATGTCCTCTTCGGAGAAAATGTCTATGGCAGCCATTTGGTTCTGCACCAATCTGGCCTCTTCTTCCCGCTGCCGAGTTGTGTGTGTCCTTCGTGCGTTTCAGCTTACCTCCCTCAGCAGCTGTGCGGCTTGCCAACATCTTCTCCCCGTCAGGAGGATGCACCTTGATTTTTTGATTATTTCTTTTGCTAGATAAACTTTTGATGTAGTCTCATTTATTCAGTCTTACTTCTTAAGCCTGAGCATTTGGTATAATATCCAAAGACCACGGCCAACAATAATGCCAAAGAGCTTTTTTTTTTTTTTAAGGAATTCAACAATGGTTGCTGTATTGCCTGATGTTATCTTCCGATTAGCTGTTCGGGTTACCAGATATAAATGTGCAAGATTGCACGCTGATTTAAGGAAAAAACAAAACAAGCAATGGCAAAATGTTATAATGAGTTCAAAGAAAAAACATAAGAATAAGAAGAAAAAGAAAAATTAAGCATTAACTTCTTTCGAAAGACCAGCAGAAATCAGCAGTACAATTATGCAAAACATTCTGCATATAGACATAAATATACCTTTTTCCCTTCTTTCATTTGTCCTTTTCTTCTTCTCAGTTTTTCCTTCAGATTGAACGATTTCTTTCCCTTTCACAAAATCTGTTGCACCCTTTAGATTGTCGTTATTCTTTCAGGTTCTTACACTAGCAAGATAATACAATGTTTGCCCAAGTGGATCTAATTTATCTCACCTACCAATATAGTCTCTAGCTGTATGCATTTATCTACAGAAGTCTGAATTATCTTTTTTATAGCTGAATAATATTCCATTCCGTAGAAATGCTACATCTTCTTTATTCATTCCTCAGTTGATGGGCATTTGGGTTGTTTCCAAGATTTAGCTATGACAAAATGTGCTGCTATAAACATGGTGCACATATATCACTGTGGTATGATGATTTCAGTTCTTTTGGAAACACATCTAGGAGGAGAATAGCTGGCTTCAATGGGACTTCCAATCCTAGCTTTTCTGAGGAATCTCCATATTGATTTCCATAATGGTTGTACCACCCTGTCCCCCTACCAGCAATGGAGAAGGGCTCCTTTTCCCCACAGCCTCTTCTGCATTTGTTATTGGTTGATTTCTTGATGATAACCATTCTGTCTGGTGTAAGATGGTAACTCAGTGTTATTTAAATTTGCATCTCTTGAATAAGCAATGTTATTGGTCATTTTTTCATATGCTTATTTGCCATTTGAATCAGACTGTCCTTCAAACAAAGGATTCCTATCAAGAACACATAAAGAGTTTTTCCCCCTATGTTTTCTTGCAGGAGTTTTATGGCTTTTGTTCTGACATTTAGAATCCTATGCATTTTGAGTTGATTTTTGTATTCAATATAAGATAAAGTATATAAATAAAAAAGAAGAAAATAAAATATCTTTTTGCAGAGGACATGATCCATATGCATAAAACTAAAAATCACACACACACACACACTCCTCCATTAGAATTAATAAGTCAAATTAGTAAAGTTATGGGATAGATAATAAGCATACAAAAATCAATTGCATTTCTGTATATAAATAATAACCTCCCTAAAAAAATAATCTAGAAAAGAAGTCCACTTGCAATAAGGTTTAAAACATATTTTAGAATAAATATTTAACCAAATAAGTAAAAGATCTGTACACTGAAAACTACAAAACTCTAATGAAAGAAATTGAAGAAGACACAAATAAATGGAAAGATATTCCATGTTCACAGACTGGAAGAATTAGTATTGTTAAAATGTCCACACTCCCCAAGGCAAAATACAGACTCCATACTATCCCTAAATTGTAATGACATTCTTCACAGAATTAGAGAAAATCTTTCTCAAATTTATGTGGAACCACAGAAGATTCCTAATAGTTAAAGTAATTCCAAGAAAGAGAAACAAACTTAGAAACATCACATTCCTGATTCAAACTTGATTACAGGGCCGGGAGTAGCTCAAGGACAGAGCCCAGGCCCAACATGGGTGAGGCCTTAGGGGCAGCCCCAGCACCACTAAATCAATCAATAAATCAATCAATCATATATGTTTAAAAATATAAGGCTAGAGTAATCAAAGCAGTATGGCACAAACACAGATCACTGAATAGAATAGAAAGCCCAGAAATACTACAGACCCAATCACAGGTGACTGATTTTTAACACAGACACCAAGAAAGCACAGTGGGGAAAAGACAGTCCTTTCAGTAAAGCTGCTAGGAAAATTGGATTTCCATATAAGAAATGAAGGAGGGAATGAAGGAAAGAGGGAAGGGAGGGAGGGAGGGAGGGAGGGAGGAAGGAAGGAAGGAAGGAAGGAAGGAAGGAGAAATTTGGTCCCTTAAACTTAGGACATACTTTCTATTTATTTACTTTGTTTGTTCTGTTTCCTGAGATGGCGTCTCACTTAAGTATTTCAGGCTGGCCTTGAATTCACTGTGCTACACAGGCTGGCCTCAACCTTGAGGTGACTCTCCTGCCTCAGCCCCTTGAGTGCTAGGATCTTACAGGCATGTGCCACCGTGTCCCGCTCAGGACATGCTACACTTTTTAAAATGGCATCTGTGTGAGATCCAGATAGAACTGGTTCTTCTGTATTTAATCTGCACTTTTGCTAGATTTCTTCTTCTACACTATGGAAGTACTGTCACAGGTATGGACCTCAAAAATCAGTGAGGACATGTAACGTATTTAGAACAGTGCCTGGAAAGCAATGAGTCCTTGATAATTCTCTCAATTATTATCGATTCAGCTCCTCACAGAGTGGCCACAAAATTTTGCCCTCTGGCACTTCCCTAAAGCCCAGGGCTCTGGGGCACACAGTTTGGGAAATGGCTCATCCTCTTCACCAACCTCTGTTTTGGAAAACCCAGGAAGAGCCCTAAGGGCAGAGATTCTCTTTTCAGTACACTCAGCAAGACTGGGCACTCCCAGCCCAGTCAAGATGCTCTGAGAAGTCAAGAGACTTTGAGAAGATCTCTGTGTGGAAGAAAATCGCCAAGTGGCCGGCGGCTGGGCCCCACTTGAATCTCCAGGTCATCATGTACTGAGGGCGGTAGCTGGGGCTTCTCAAGCCTGCATTCTGGTCAAGAACAGTTGGTGCTCTCCAGATGGGGTCTGTGGTACACAGGGACACTGGGGCAAAGAATCAAAAGGCCAAGACCAGCCCAAGTGACTTAGCAAGACTCCATCCAAAGCTAAAACTTAAAAAAAAAAAAAAAAAAACTGGATGTACAGCTCAGTAGTAGAGCGTACACCTAGCATGTGTGTGAGATCTTGGATTGCATCCCCATTAGGAGAAAAAGGAAATCTTCAGAAAGCAAGGGCTCCACTCACATCATCCCAGCGCCTCCAAGATGGGAATTGCTTTGTTGGGGCCTCATCTTGGTCCCCTTCTGTGAGACAGAGATCTTTCTGGCTAACAGCAGATTCTCTAGACTGACTTTTGCTGCAGTTGTTCAGTTAGGATCTGTAGCAAAACTGGCCTTGCAGGAGTTAGGGCTAACTGCCATGCAGCCCAAGTGCTATGCAGCCAAGCTAGAAAGGTGAGGCCAGCAGAGAGGAAACAAGGTCGAGTGAGGACCACAGGCATTTCAACATGGTTACCAAAGACAGAGGAAGTAAGACCCCCACCATGTGAGCATTCTAGGGAGGCCTGGACTCTCCTTCATGGAGACAGTACACAAAAGTGTCTAGCGAGCTAAACACACTGGTCTTTGTGGTTCCACAAATCTGTCCCCATGGCCCGAGATGGAACTGGGATCAGAACCCATCCTCTAGACTGGGGCCTCTGTAGCTCCTAAGGCTGGTGTCTGCCCTGGGCTAGAGGGCTGGGTGGTGCAGCTGCACTCCTCTCCTCCTGTGTCAGGGCTGCCTGTGTGCCCAGCAGCTGAGCTGAGCTGCACCCAAATGCTTGCCCAGGCTGGGTCAGTCTTGTATCAGAATTTCAACAAGACTCACATAGCTTTTGTTTTTCAAATCGTTTCCTCTTTTGCACCATCAGAAAAAAGCACCTGGGTGATGCCAGAACCCTGTGCAAAGGCAGGAATCTGCCTGGACTTACAGCCCCACCCTGGGCACCACGGGCACCGACCAGGGCTGCACCGGAGCCTTGTGGCCTCCTCCTGGGCCTCCTGCTGCTACGACCGGAGGAGCAGTGCTGCCTGGATAGCTCTCATCAGGGCCTCTTTTGTATTATTGTTATTGTTTGTTTTTAATTTAGAAGCCTGAAGAGCTTTGGGGGCTGATATGTGGGCGAGAGAGAGAGGCCCGAGCAGAACACAACCTCGCCATCTTCCCTCTGGGAGCATCTGCTGCCACCCCCACCTCCTGCAAACTCCATGCACCCCACTGTCACCCACACTCTGGAGGCCATGCAGACACCTGGACGCTCCCCACAGTAGGGCAGGCTGAGGAGTAGCAGATGCAAGGCCTGAATGTCACCTCGAGAGGCCCTAGTCCCATACCTTCTTTGATGCCCTGAGAGACAGCCACCCACCCCTGCAGGCTACAAATACCAGCACTGACATTTTTTCTAGAGAGATAGAGAAAAAAACAAACAAACAAACAAAAAAAACATATGCCTTATTGATAAACAGCAAGGAAAAGAAGATGGACATACCTGGAAAATATATATTTACCAAAAAACAAATCCTAGTGATTCTTTTTAATTGGGTTGTAAGGGGTTACTTCATTATGCAGCAAATTAGAAAATTCATAATTTATCATTGCACCCAGTCGAAATGCCACCCAACTGCGTCGCACCCCTGTGAAAACCATCACATGGTAACAAACTGTCAAGCCTGCTGCAGCCGACGGGCAAAATTAATATGCAAATGTATGCAAGAAATTAAAAAGCAGAATTACCCAGGCAAATGAGGTAGCTATACTTGAATTGTTAGAATTATGAATAATTACTGCGAATTTTCTGCTCCTAATATAACTTGTTTTTTGATAAACAAAGACTTAATTATCGAGATGCGCTGGAGAATTTCCGTGGCGCTCATTAATCTTGCAAAAAAAACAAGTCCCTGGTGCCCAAGCCGTAATGAAGAGCGCGTGCCCTGAATCTTCAGAAAGATCACAGGCACCAGGGTGCCAGGGCTGGAGAAAAAAATGACAGTGCCAATGTCCCCTCCTGTACCCTGGAGTGTCATAACGTCCTCCACTAACTATCAAAGGGACTTATTTATGCCAGCAGCTGAGCTATAAGTCCAATTTACGATGCCTTCAGCAGCGGTGAAATGATCTGTTGATGTGCAGTGGAAATGCCATCTTGCCGTGGCGCGCGCTGGTCCCAATGATACCAGCATGACGAGGACCCTGCGCGCCGGCACTAATGGAAACCACGTGACAGACCGTAATCCGCAAGAGGGACCATCTTTTAGGACCAGTCTCGATGGTTCTCCATTAATCTTGGTTGTATAGCTCGCTGGTGTCCATGGGAACAAGGGCATTATCATAAACACTGGTTTTAAATTCTCCCATTAAGAGTGGCAACTCAGAGAAGCAGGATTGGGGACCAACCCACGGGGGGCAGTGGCCTGTGCAGCACCCTCCGTCTCTGATGACAGGTGGCCGAGTCTGCCGGTGGACCAGGGAAGCAGACGCTTCTTCAGGTGGCCACCAACAAGCAGCACGGGCCCCCCAGAGGGCCCCCAGGATCTGGGTGGCCTGGCGGGAGCCGGGCTCATGCGACAGATGCACGCGGAATGCTGCCCTGCCAGGTCGGGCCTGCACAGCCCAGGGGCCTGCTGGGTACGCGTTATTACTTAAAACCTGGCATCTAAGTGGGGGTGACTGAGCACCTGTCATCATTAGGCCGATTAGCGACGTGATAAACCCGAGCAGATCATAAGGCGAAATTACAAACATCGCTCGGGAGCCTAGTCGACGGCAGGCGCTCGAGCTGCTGCATTCCTAGCCTCCTGCCTTCTGAACACGAATCCCCAAATACCCTGAAGTCTCACAGGACCAGCTGACTGTGCAGGCAAATTGTCTCCTCTCCCACCAGGGCATCTGTCATTTTCATCCTCCATATCACCTCCCCATGTCCTCCTGGCTTCCCAGAGCTGTCCTCTCTTCCCTGCCCCACGCCTTAATCTCGGAACAACCCCCACCACCTATCAGCCCCACCCCCACCCCCAAGGAGCCTCTCCCCTAGGAACTGCTGGGACATCTTCCACCTTGCACTTCCGAAAAAGAAAAACCTTCCCACGTCAGAGGGGAATGACGTATTACCTTCATCATTCCTCCACAGATTTTATTTTTATGCAGAACCTGAAGCAGCTTGTCACATTCTCTCTTCTCATGTGAGATTTATTCTTACTGTGGCCCATGATAAGATTGCAAGGGTGTGAAGAGGCACGCTTTCCGTGAAAGACGCAGCAACTCCAGCTTCAGCCACTCACCCTGGCTCCCTGAGCAGCTAGCTACTGGACTGTCACCTTCACCCCTTGGGACTGCAAAGAGTTCAGGAAAGCATGAGCGTTCGTCCTTCGTCCACGACCTCACCAGCCAGTAAAACTGAGCAGCTACTGAGGGCCAGTCATGGGAGGACACATGGGGACTCAAGAGACCAGAGGGAGCCCAGGCTTCATGTTTCTCCCCCTAAGAGTCACTGATATCTCTGAGTTGTGCCACCCAGGCAGCCCCAGAGTCGGCCTAACTCAACAGGGCTAAGCACTGAGACCTTGGGTCTGATGCCGTGTGGAAGTGGTGGGCACTTGGGATCCCTATTGTTGGGCTAAAAATGAATAAATGAAGCAGAGCCCCAGCTTAGCTTCAGGTAGGAGAGGGTCCAGGTGCTAAGAGAATCAATTAGTAAAGACTGGTGCTAAGCGAGATGGTTACAATCTCAGGAGCCCGGGTGCCAGGACCGACGCTGGCAACAGTTCCCTTTTGCCAGCATTTCCAGAGCCAGCTCTTCTGTGCTCCATGTTGGAAACTGTGTTTCAACACCAAGTAGACGAAGCCCCGGGAGCCTCTGCAAACCAGTGACAATGACCACGCTGGCTGAACAGCAGGGACCCCCTGGGACTGGGGCTGGAGGCTGGGCCTGCTAGGCCTTTTGTGTCCTGCTAAGGCAGCCCGCCCCTGGGGCCAGCCCTGGGATGCTTCCTACAATCTGGACATGTCTTCCAGACACCTGGCCAACCACCTTAAAATGCTTGTCTATTTTTCATGATATTAAAAATAAATATGTAGTGCAAAACTTACCACTGTAACCACTTTTAAGTCTGCTCTCATGGTTGTGGGACCCTCCCTGTCATCCATTTCCAGAACTCTGGCACCTTACAAAACTGGAGTTCAGTTGCCAAGAAATGTGAACTCCCCAGGCCCTCCTCTCCCTCCTGGATCCTGCCTCTGTCCTATGAGTTTGGCCTCAGGAACCTCCTGCAAGGGGAGCCCCAGAGTATTGGTCCACTTGTGTCCACTTATGTGTGCAGCGCTGGGAGTCACAGTGTCTTCCCTCTGGTTAGTGTTCCCGTGCACGATGGCTACAGGTCCACCTGAGAAACTGGGGCTCCTTCTGCCATTCACCCACCATGAACCTGTCTGCTGTGAACTGGGGCACACACGTATCTCTTGAAGACCCTGATTTCAGTCCTTTGGGACTCAGTGCCCACATGGAATCGTGAGACTTTAAGGTTGTTCTGTTACCTTTTGGATGAAGCGCCGTGCTTCCCACGACAGCAGTAAAGCTCCTGGTTTACCAGAGTCTTCCCCAACACTCGTTATTTTCTGACAGGTGGAATCCTAATAGACCTGGAGGACAACGGGCTGTAGGTGGCTCTGCCTGCTGGAATGACCCATGCTGGTCCTCTCCTGATGCTGGTGGACGCAGAGGCTTCCTGGAGGGGAAAGGTCTGGTCAAGGCAGAGAGTGAAGGTGAGGGGACCTGAGGCAGGATGGAGGTCACAGAGGGAGGACGCAGCCAAGCAAGGGGCTCCTTTCCTGGAGTACATGGGAGCAGGTGGCACAGAGCCACACTGGGCCCCATTGTCCCAGCAATCTGTCCCTGAGCCAAAGCCACCATCCTCCAGCTGCAGACCCTGGACCAGATCCTCTCACGGTGCCCAGGCATAAGCCTGGTTCTTTCTGTGCCTGGAAAGCAGTACAAACCCTGAGGCCTGTCCTGGGGCAGAGGGCTATGAAAACGGAGCCCTCCCCGCTCCCCATCTGCTGTACCCCGAGTCCAGTCCCACTGCACAGAACAGAAACCTCCTTTTCCTCCCCAGACCTAGAGATCAGAGCAGGGTGGGTCCAGTGTGTGCAAGGGGTCACAAGCCATCTGTGCCAGGCCCAGTCCAGCACTGTCCCCATTTTTCAGATGGGAAGACTGAGGTTTAGCAACTTTAGATGACCTGCCTGAGCCAGTGCAAGGAGCAGGGCCAGATTCAGACCCAGAAGTCTGATCTGAAAGTCCTTCTCTGTGGTCCAGGGTTCCTTCTGCTGTTCCTGCACACTGGACACAGAGCTGTAAAGAGGAGGAGCTGAGAGCTGGGTGCTAAGATCTTCCCAGCCCAGGTCACTGCAGCACTCCAGGCCTCTGTGCAATGCGTGGATAGCAGAGGCCATCACTGGCAGCGACAGAGCTGGCCCAGGCCCATTGTGCAGGTCTGTCAAAAGTTTGCTTTTGCTTAATTTTTCTGTCCACATTTATTATGTATCTAGAGATGTCATTCCTCAGGCTCTCCCTGTGGCTGTGGTAAGGAGGCTAGGCCCTGCAGGGCGAACCTCAGTAATCCTGGACTCATCTACAGGGGCCCAGGCCTGCCTTGCACCCGCCCTGCAGCCTAGGACCCACAGGGACCCTGAAAGTACCCAGTGGTGCTGGCTCTGGCCCTGCTGCTGGATCCAGTAGATAAGCAGGGGCCTTGTAGGGTGAATGCATGCAGTCAGCTTCCCACTGATCTGGGGACCCTATAGCTCAACCACCTCTTCTCTGTGGGGCCTCCTGACTTAGTGAACTGGGGTTTCTTATAGACCCAAGGGAATCCCAAATCTCCTCCCAGGAAACATCCATCTTTCCCAGTCAGCCTTTGTAGGCCCCTGGAATACAACTGTGAAAGGCTCCAGGCTGTAGTTCCCTCATGGGGAGCTCTGGGTGTGACCTCAAGGGTCTTAAGGCTAGGACAGCTCCTGCTCACTGTGGAGGCCACCTTATCCCTGACAGCCCCATGGGAAGGATGACACAAATGCCAGGGAAAGTCCTTTGGCCATTCTACAGCCAAAGCTCAGTCTCAGGGCAAGGGTGAGGCCTGGGAAATGCTATGAACTCACCCTAGATCATGTCCCCTGCCACCTACAGCAGCACTGAGGTCTTAATACAGGCAAGCACTTCCTGAGTGCCTTGGGGGTGGGCAGCTTTCCATCTCCAGAGCAGCCAACAGCAGCAGGTCCAGCACTGCACCTGCTCAAGAGCTGAGGAAGCTGAGACACAGTGTTGGGCAGCAGAGTCTCCTGAGAGGCAAGCAGCAGAGCTGGGACTTGAACCATGGTCACTGCCACTACAGCCTACATGACCATGCAGAGCAGCATGACCTTGCCAGGGCATTGGCCTAGGTCTGAAAGGGGAGTCACCTAGACTTTCTGCCCTGGGAACAGGGCTCTAGGAGACAGAGTGGGTGGGACCCTGGCAAGCCCTAGCTGTCCTGTGGCTACCTATGAGTAGCAAGCACCTCAGCCTGTTGACCAGAGAAAGAGGGATGAAAATGGCTGTGCTGAGATGTGGACAGGTGCAGGCCATGCAGGACAGCACACATTATTTGCCTGCATTATGGAGTACAAAAAAGGCTTAGGCAAAGAAGGGTCACTGGGAAGAGAGTGGAGATTGATTATTAATGTCTGCCCTGAACACAACAAGGGCAGAAGGTGATGTGTACAGACACCTGGAAGAGAGCCTGGCACAGGCATGTACCTGAGTCCCTCCGACCACTGCTGTTGCCATTATTACTGGTGCCTCTGGCCCTGTACTCCTTGAATCCACCATGGAAAAGCAGGCCAATGGGCTGGAAGCACTAGGGCCTAGAGAAATAGTGGGCAGAACCCATATCCAGCCCCAGATCAGGACAGGTGCTGGACCTCTCTGGATGTATCCACACTCTGACAGCCACTCATGGAGAAGCAATGACATCTCCCACCTCTTACATGAAATAAGAAAGCCTGTTCATATATAAAACCAGAGAGAATCTGGAGTAGGAACGACCACCTAGACAGGGATAGCAAATTGGCTATGTCTAATTTGTTTGAACTATTTGCCTGGAGTAGAGGTGTAATACAGAGAAGGCTTAGGCACAGCAGAGTCATTGGGAAGAGAGTGGAGATTGATTATTGACACCTGCCAAAAGTATACAAGGGAAGGAGGTGTGGATTGATTACTGATATCTTCCCCAGCTGGGCACAGCATGGGAGGTAGCCAGCTGAGGGATCCTGATCTATGCTACTGAGGTTGCCAAGAGATCTATCCACATCAACCCCAGCCTGCAGGTCATAGGACCTCTACCTTCCTGGGTTGGGCTGCTTATAGATGACTGGGATCTGGTCACAAACCCAATGGCCAAACCCATGGTGAATCCCTTCCTCCAGAGTTCAAAGACTCCAGGCAAGCGAGGAGCAGTAACACTCACTTATAATCCCAGCACTTCAGGAGGCTGAGACAGGAGAATCACAAGTTCAAGTCTGGCTGGGTTTACTTAGCCAAACCTCACCTCAAAATTCAAAAAACAATTAAAAGAGTACTGGAGATGCAGCTCAGTGCTAAAATATCCCTGGATTTGATCTCCAATATCTCTAAATAAATAAATAAATAAATAAATAAATAAATAAACTTTTTTAAAAAAATGAATTCCTGGGCCCAGCAGGATGGCTCAGTGGTCTAAAGTGCCTGCTTAGGAAAGCTTAGGCGGCTCCAGGGACCGCGGTTCGATCCCTGGCACCACATGCTGCGCCAGCCTTGCCCTCAGGGCGGGCTGAGCCGGCCATAAAAATAAACAAACAAACAAAAGTTCTGAAACTAAATAAATAAATAAATAATTTTTTTTAAAAAATGAATTCTCCTGCTTAGGCAGGATGCAGAGGCAGGGGTTCCATCCTCAGTGTGCTGGGCAGGCCCACCCCCTCCCACCCCCACTTCCCCCCCACCCACTCCAAGGCATGCTAGACTGTGATTGAGACTGGGTGTGGTGGCGCACACCTGTAATCCCAGGGCTTGGGAGGCTGAAAGCAGGAGGATCACTACGAGTCCTATGTGTGTAGTGAGACCCTGCAGACCCTGTACTAAATACATAAAATAAATAAATAAGAATTCCCAATGCAGAGCCTAACAGAGGAGTGTCCTCAGTGTCTCCATGTGAGACTCATGTTTTTTGAGGGGCATCTTTTTTATTTTCCTTTATGTTACTAAACTTTGAAAACAAACTTTATTGTCTATAGCAGTTTTACGTTGGTGAAAAATGGAGTAGAAGATATAGAGGCTTCCCATGTGCACCACCGTGCCTTCCGGTCCCCGTTACCAGTTCCTGTGACCCGGCCTGCCCATTTGTGAAGAACCCGCGTCCTCCTGATGCCGCGCCGCTGACACACGCCTTCCTTCACAGCGGGAATGCTCCCAGTGCGCGCCGCATGTCCTAGGGGTCCTGACAAAACTCATGCATCACATTACAGGGTAGTTTTCACTGTCCTAAAAGTCCACTGAGCCGGTTGTGATGGCTCACGCCTGTAATCCCAGAACTCGGGAGGCTGAGGCAGGAGGATTGGTGAGAGTTCAAGACCAGCCTGGGCTACAAAAGTGAGCTCAAGGCCAGCCTCAACTGCATAGTGAGACCCTGTCTCAAAAAGACAATAATAATAATAATAATAATAATAATAATAATAATAATAATAATAATAATAAAAGTCCACTGACCCCTGCCCTCACGTCTCTCCCAGCCTCCCCCAGCTCTTGGCACTGTTAATTTTTTCTGCTTTCCCCATTCCCTCTCTTTTCCAGCGCCAGGAAGTGGGAGGCACACAGACAGCAACATTTTCCGCCCGGCGTCTCACACTTAGCAATGGTCTCCTCGTGTTGCTCTGTGGCTTCACAGTTCCTGTTGGTCACTTTCCTCTTCGCGGAGGCGTGAGCCCTGACAACCACAAGGGAAGGGAGCAGAGGCCGATTTGGGCTTGTGTTCCAGCAGATAGCTGGTTGGTATGAGCCAGGGCAGCCCGGCACAGGGGGACCGGGAGCGCAGCTGCTCACGCAGAGCAAAAGGAAGCAGCGTGAAAGGGAGGATCCAAGGAGGAAGAGAAAGCCTTCCGGGCACGCTCCCCGTGATGCCCTCTTCTGCCCAGACCCCACCACCTGACAGCTGCAATCCCAATAATCCAATCACCTTCCAAAAGCCCTGCTCATGAGAGCAGGAGGCTCTTGGGGACCTCGGATTCTAAACCTTAAGAGTGAAGATGCCTACGCACATCCCGTCCTATCAGTGCACTGCCTGTTGCTCCTCCGCTCAGATGGAAGGGTGTCTTGGCTGTTTCTAGGTTTTGTTTATTTTCTTTGATGGATCTTTAAAATCCCGACTTTCACTCTTACATTCTCACACTGTTGGTAACTTAGATGGATAATAAGATACGATGGGGGGAGTGGAGCGAGGAAGTGGGAAACGCGATGCCCTGAAGGCAGCCATGTGAAGGGCAGAGCGGGTCCCGGGCCCACGCAGGTAACGCGGGTAGGCAGGGAGGTGCAGCAGGTGCAGCAAGGGAAGGAGGGCTCTGGAGCTCCCCACCCTACGCATGCCTCCAAAGCTAACATGAGGCGAGCAGTGCTCTGAGCACCCCAAATCCCAGTGCGGGGAGCAGGACAAGGTTTCCACCAGCTGAGCACCAGCGAGAGCCAGGTGACCTTTTACCTTGTCACCTTAGCCACAGCCTGTGGCATTTGAACCACAAAGCTACACAGCTGCCCCAAAGCTGCAGAGCCAAGTTGGAGGCCTGGCCAGGGCACCTGACCCTAGGCATCCCGTCCACCCACTCCAGGAGGAGCCACTGCCTCGGGCCTCGCCCAAACTTGCATTGCAGTGCCTTCTCACCAATACTATGCTGAGTTCTGCCCTAAACCGAAGGACAGTGGGCACAGGGCATCCTCTCGAGAGCTCATGGCCTAGAGGAGGAAGAGAAACTGCCAAAGGGCACAGAGGCACTTGGAGTGACACTCTGGGAGGGCTTCCTGGAGGAGGTGCTGCTCATACCAAGTCACGGGACAAGTCGTGAACAGCAGCACACCTGACACAGAGGGCAGGAACAGGACAGAAGAACAAGTGGCTAGAAGGGAGCCAGGAACAGGGTGGATGTAGGCACCTACGCCTGCTGCAGACAGCTCTGCAGGTCAAGAAGAGCCAGGAGGTTATCCCACAGGTAGAGGAGTGGCCTCAGCAGCATGCGTGGCCAGGAGCTCAGAGGGACGAAGGCTGTGGCAGAGGCTGCCGCGGCTCCCTGCAGTGAGCCATGTCTCCCTAGGCACCGCTCAGACTTGGCTTGGGCGCCGGTGAGAAAATCAGCATCCTCACCTGTGCCACAACCGTCAGGCACGCACTGGGCCAGGGCCGAGGGATGGATGCCAACACTGTCTTGGCCCCCGGGAGGCGCATGATGGATAGTAATGATCACTATTGATAAATAGAAGCCATTATCATTATTTATCAAAGCAGCACAGGGGTTGTTCTCTTTTTTTTTAAGGTTGAAAAACACTGCCCTGGGGAGCCATTAAAGGGTTTTAAGGAGGACGCTGATGGAATGTGATTTGTAATTTAGAAAGATCACTGGGTGGGCTGGTGGCCTGGTGGAAGATGGATGCCAGCCAGCCTGGAGCTGGAGGCGCAGTCTCCTTGCAGGTGAGAAATGGTGAGCCAGACAGAGGAGACCAGAGCTAGCGCCCTGGTCTAGGTCAGCTCAGGGCGATGCATAGCCTGAGGCTGACGGCAAGGGAGAGGAGGGGCAGGAGGATCACTATGCGGGGAAGCCAGGCCTCCCCTCCTGGCCACCAGAAGACAGTGGCTGACCTGCCCTCTGCTCTCTGGGCGTGGGCTTCAGAGCTAAAGTGGAGTCCGCATCCTGCTCTTCTGAATTCTCCACCAATGCTGCCACCAGTGTGGCACTTTGGGTGTCCACACTGACAACCGAGCTTACACGCCTTGGGGATCCTGTCCATTTGGGGGTCCCTCATTCTGCAGCACACCTAGGACAGTCAAGCCCAAGGCAGCCAGGACCCTGTCCCCCTGGGAACATAGAGATCTTACGTGGGTTGTCCTGTTCTTTTACAGGCGTTGTGCTACCTCTTCCTCTTCCCCCCTTCTGTGTGGAGCCCTTGGTTTCCTTCTACGACGCTGCCTTAACAGTCTCATAATCACACTTAATATTCTGCAAATTAATAGCTGCTCTTCCACACTATTCTCCCTCACTCACTCTCCCCGGCTCTCCCAGGTCAGAGCACACGTTGCACGAGGTACACTCCCTGAATTTAAGATCCAAGTCTGTAAAAGTTCAATGCACAAACCATCAGTGACAGGCAAACAAGGTCCCCCAAGCCCCATAGCTCGAGGCTGAAGAACAGACAAGCACACAGAATATCTTTGGGACAGAGTATTTACAAAACTACTTGAAAAGAACTGCCTGTCATTAATCACGAGTTCTTAAAAATCAGTCTTCCCTTGTTTGTTCTAATCTAGCTAAATGGCCTTGGAAATACAGTCCATGGTTTTCTCAATAAATGCACATTGAAAATCATAATGTTCGCATCCAATTTCCAGCTCATACATCGAGCTATGGATTTTTTTCTCCCTGCTAGCATGTTCTCCGGTCCACTAAATTTTCCAGACATATGAGAGTCTCCGTTTGATTCATTCTAATAACTTTTTTCATCAATATGACTTTTGAGAATGCATTTGTATAGCAAATTAAATATTATTTATGACTTTAATTTGTGTCCTATTTGGATATTACATTCACGGGGCCAACTTAGCTATCATCATTATCATATTGTTTGAGACGACTCTTAAAATTAAAATTCACTCTCCCCCTCACATGCTTCATTGTGTTCACCGCTCTTGTTTTGTACCGCATGGAACGTGACTCATCTGGGGACCAAGGGCATGCGGGCCACCTGGCCCCTGTCCATCACCTCCACCATGGCCGCCTGCAAACGAGCGCTCTGTTATTACTTTCCTCATCTTTTCAATTACCCCATGCATTGTTCCAAGCATCCAGATCCAAACCCTTGCTGCAACAGTTGAGGCTTGCATGACCACGCTCCTGCTGTGTCCCCTGTGTCACCAGCTGCTGGGACCCATCCAGCTCCTGCCACCGGGCTCCTGTCCCCCCGGGGGTGATGCTTTCCCCTATTATTCCAGAGACAAGAGTCTCTCAGCCGCCGGGTCTCCCCTGAGAGAGGTCTTCCCATAGGAAGCTTGGTCTCCAGCACAAGGAACCCCCGTGTTCAGTGCCATAGCCCTGTCTTCCCAGCATGCCCCTTGGCAACATCTGCCAGTTCATTACATCTGCATTGTCTGTCTCTCTGCCACATCTGCTTTGCCTGTCTGATGCACTGCTGTAGACCCAGGGCTTGTGTAGCCCAGGATCTGAGGGCACATGGAAGATGGTGGGGTCAGGAGGGAGGAAAGGAGTTTGCAACAGACAAGCCCAGCCAGGGGGTGCCTGGGCCTTGTGTGAAAGGACACTCGGCAGGGGGAGGTACATGTGTTCTTCAGATTCCTGTGCTGATGATGGTATGAGAAGGGCTCTCATGTCCTTATGAAAGAGATCCCAGGGCCAGGGAGATAGCTCAGTGGCATCAATGCCTGCCTGGCAAGCACGAGGTCCTGGGTTTCATCCCTGGTACTAAACAAATGAAAAAGAAAGAGATCCCAGAGAGCTGCCTTCCACCCGGTGCCTCTTTCTATCATGTGAGGACACAGTGAGAAGCCTCCTCCCAGGAACCAGGAAGGGACCACTTGGGACAAAGAACCTGTTGGCACAGTAGACTCAAATTCCCAGTTTCCAGAATGGTGAGCACCAAATTTCTGGTTATGGGGTTTTGTTACACAGTTGAGTGTACTGAGACAAGCCCTCTCTCTATTATAAGCAGAAAACCCACTGCATCTCAATATGACTGATAAGTGGGCAGGCTTCCTACTCCCCAGCTTACAGTTGAGAAAATGGACACAAGACACACCCAGGCAGGGAATCCAGGGAACCTGGTCCCGCAGTCTGCAGGCTGCACACAGCGTGTGGCCAGTGAGGGGTCCACAGTGAGGTACAAAGTCTGTGCCGTGGCCCATTCTGGCCACAGCTTCCAAACCTGGACCTTCAGACTTTCTTAAATACCTTTTAAATTTGGAGCCATAGTCTCAGTAGGTCACAAAGTTGCCCAAACTAAACTTCAGCTCACGAGTGCTAGGGGTACAGGGGTACACCCCAGTGCCAGCTTTTGGGGTGGTTTCCATGCTTTGTGGTCTTAACTTTCACCAACACCACTGGGTCATAGGATCACATCACTTATAGTTGCTGAAACTCCTAAAGGCCACAAGGCACAGGGGAACTGAGAGCCACCCTTGGAACAAGGATTGTGGCTCCAAGAGCCCAGACTGGCTCTGTGCTGCTTCCTGGGCTTTCATGCTAGGGAAAGAAGGAAGAGGAGAGTAAGGGGGAGGGGGAGG